>PVIU01005735.1:0-109824 GCA_004026605.1 Ondatra zibethicus | reverse complement strand
ATTGCTGGATCCTGAGGTAGGTTGATTCCCAATTTCCTGAGAAACCGCCACACTGATTTCCAAAGTGGTTGCACAAGTTTGCATTCCCACCAGCAATGGATGAGAGTTCCCCTTACTCCACATCCTCTCCAGCATAGGGAATTGTTGGTGTTTTTGATTTTGGCCATTCTGACAGGTGTAAGATGGTATCTCAAAGTTGCTACCTGGGGACCCAGTAGCCACACCCCAACTTGATGTGATTGGCTAGTGGCTCTTCCCCCATCACTATATTATCACTCTGAGACTGGCCAGGAAACCCAGGCTTGCGTCACTGAGATTGCTATTATGTTATAGCAGCTGATACTGATATCAGCAGTATCATAAAAGCTAGAAGTTGTTGGATAAAGAACTTCTAGAAACTCACAAACCAAAGTGGACACTCTCTCTTGTATTGATTAAAAACTTTTTTTATTTTATTTAAATAACATTTTTCATTTATTTTACTTATCTACTGTGGTTTACGCTCCCTCCTCTCTATTTTTATTGCTTGAATTCTTAAACTAAGTCTCTACTGCTGGAGACATTACATGCTTTGGTTGCAGGACATAGAAAAATCAAACTGAAACTGATTGGAAGATTGCTCCATGTTGGGTGGCCTTCCAAAGTAATAGGAATCACTATGAAGGCTGCTGGAGACAATTGTTGGCAGCAGTGTTGCTCAGGTACAGACCCTGTGTGATATGCGGTTCATATGTCAGTCAAGACATGTCCACTGGTGCTATGCAGCATGGCTCTTATTGTGGATTTATCCAACTGACTTCTTGCTGGATTTTAGCCCCACACCACAGAAGGGAACTCACCCTCACTACTCTAAGCGTGAGCCAATAGTCATGACTAAGGAGGTCATATTGCCCAATAGAAACACAATACTATTGTTTTTTCACATGGTTGTGCTTTCTTGCTAAATTGCCTTATAAATATCTGCATTCATGCATATCGGTTGCTGCTGTCAGACTTCATTGGTTGTAGAGATAAACTCTGTTGCAATGGTATGGTGTTATGTATCAGAAATTTATAACCACTTAAGTCCTTAAAATAAGTGATCGTTGCTGTAGCATTGTAGGCCAGTGTTCAGCCATAAATTGAAAAAGCAGAATAAAATAAGATACCTGAGTATTATTTCAACTCCTCCAAGGCTCAGAAGACATCACAGAAGATAGTGTAAAATGAGCATAAGAGTTAAAGAAAGTGTGAAGTGTTGTATTGCTGCTTCTTCCATATTAAAGCATGCTACAGTGGGCAGCTCACAACTACTTCCAGTTCCAGGGGATCCAATCCCTTCTATGACTTCTGAGGATACCTGGACATGTGGTACATGTAAATACACTCGGGCACATGCACATACACATTAGATAAAACATTTTCTTAAAAAAAATCCTCAAAGTCATAATATTCAGAGGATACAGAGCAACTACAGCAATGGGATCTTGATGACTATTATCAGTAAATGGATGATGTTCAAGAAAGAAATATTTAAGGAGACAGAAATATCATTGATGTAAAAGGAGATTCATGAGAGTGCAACATCATAGAAAACAAAATGATAAAGTATTATACAGAGATTGGCTTGCCAGACCTTTCCTGTTGAAGAAGAATTGGAATCAGAATTAGAAAGAAAAATGAGAAGCTAGGAAAGGTAAGATTGCGATCTCTATTTTTGCTGTGCTACACAAGCCTGCTAAGAATCTTATCTGAGCTATCATATATGCTTTCCCAAATAATCTTTGAAAGAAGTAATTTGCAGCAAAATTCCATGATACTAGAGTTCCTGCATTATGTAAATGTCATTGGCTCTCAAACTTAAGAATTATAGCCAATCAGCTGCTCGCTCTCTCTCATTAGTCATTTTTTATGCTTCATCATAACACATGCCTACAATACCATTGCTGATTTCTTGGATTCCCACTTACAGAAACACAACAGGGTTTGTTTGCTGTATTACTCCTGGTCTATAGCTGATAAAACTACAAAACCATGAAGGGATGAGATGCTTTCGTATTCCATAGTCATGAGACAATCAAGAGCCCATGATTTTATTAGTTAGCTCTTGTAGACCAGGCTGGCCTCGAATCCACAGAGATCTTACTGTCACTACCTCCCGAGTGCTGGGATTAAAGGCATGTGGCATCACCGCCCGGCAATTTTCATCAGATCCCACTAAAGTCTACTTTCTAGTAAACTCATCACTGGCTCACTGAAAGACAGTATTTGCTGTTTTAATGTTGTTTCACAAGCCCTTCTACACAGAAAATTTGATGTTGCCACTGGTCATATAACATAGCATATAACAGTAACATGAACTTGAAAATGCTTTATATTTCATAAATACCAAATTAATTATCCTTCAATATTCCATTTAAACTGATTCTTCTTCTAGTTGTGTGTATTTACTAAATACAAAATGAATGAGTTTTTTATGAGATTCTTTTTAGATTTTATATTCAGAGATGAGGGAACTTGAGGATATCCGTGTTAGAATTCCCCAGCAATTTGACATCAGCTCCTTTTCTCCAGGCAGAAACAAGTGACCTATTTGTTAAGTCTATTGTTCATTTTCATATACGATACACTAATTAACAATTTAAGGACTCCACCCAACCTTCTAACTCTGATTAGAACTGAATATTAAAATATCATAGGCCAATTACAGACAATGAACAGCTTTAGGATAAAAATTGTACCCTCTGTGCCCAAGATCTTTCAATGGCAAAGGCAGGAACTCTAATAGAAAAGGCAGCTGATGTTTCTGCAAACTAACCACCATTTCTAATTAGTAGAGCTGTGTACTGTAAGTCTGAGTGTTTGAAAAGAATCTCATATGTAGTAGGAGGCCGCTTGTTCGTTCCCAGCTGCCCAGACTCAAAATAACAGACAGAAACTGTATTATTTAAATCACTGCTTGGCCTATTAGCAGTAGCTTCTTATTGGTTAGCTCTTACATCTTAATTTAACCCATTTCCATTAATCTATGTATCACCACATCGCTGTCGCTTACTGGGAAGGTTCCAGATTGTCTGTTCCTAGCAGTGGCTACATGGCATCTCACTTGACTCTGCCTTCTTTCTCCCGGCATTCAGTTTAGTTTTCAACCTGCCTAACTCTATATTTCTGCAAACTGACCATGATTACTAATTAGTAGATCAGTACACTGTGAATTTGAGTGTTTGAAACGAATCTCATAAGCAAACTCGTGAAAAGCAACTACCTGTAAAACAATTCTCCTCCCTTATATCGGATGTCTTATATTACATATTTCCCAGCATATGGCAAAAGACACATTTGGTTGTAGAAATTTAACCTTCACTGGGAAGGGCACAGTGGATAACACATGAGGTTGTTCACTATATTTCTTTGAGATTCCATTACATTTGTCACAAATGACATCAAAGAAAAATAGTATGGATATTCTTAAACATATATTTTTATGATTTTAATCTAAAGGAATAGTGCCAGTCGTGAACTTGGCAATATTCATAGTAGAACACAGAGAAAGAAAAATTCTCCACGCCCTAAATAAAAATGACAATTTATAATTAGATGTCATCATTGTCAATTAAATTTGATTTTCAAACAAGGGACCAGTCTACCTTTTTCTCAAAAGTAGAAGGGAGGTCAGTCACAGCATTGAGTGGCAATGCCGAAATGCAGTTTTGTGTGTTCCTGCTAAAGAGGTGAATTTCAATAGCCAGGTCTTTTAGAAACATAAACAACACCATCAGAAATCATATTAGTAGCATTTGCCATATTTCATGGTGCAATACTAGAAGGGTGCTTTTCTTAGTATTAAGGCCTGCTGTTTTCAATTAACTCAAACCAAAGTTTGCCTCATAGCTTGCTTCCCGTCAATTCAGAAAGTCTAACCTAGATCCGATAGGCTCTGAGATCTGTGCCAGTTGCTAAGAACAGTTTTATATAGTTTTCTGACTCAGCACTGTATTGGTTACTCTTCTTAATGCTACAACACAATACTTGACAAAGGCAAGTTAAGAAAGGCAGGGCTTTTCTGACTGAATTCAAGGGGCTATATCCCAATGTGGCAGAAAAAAACAAACAAACAGGGCCGCTGATTACATCATGATCAACAATTAGGAAGGAGAAAGAAAACAGGAATAGAGCCTGGTTTATAAAATCTCGTCTTGGTTGTAAAATAAGCTCCTGAATACCCACAGTGTGTTCCCACCTCCTGAAGATTACACAGACTTTCCAAATAACATCGCCAACTAAGAACCAAGTTGGTTCCTGTTGTTCATTCCAGAAGCCTGTGGAGATCACTCCATACTCAACCTACAAGCATTAGAGAGAGAAAACTGAGTTCCCACCATTGTAAGTATGTGATTGCAAATCAGAAGCTCCAAGAGCAGAGTCTGAACAGATGTCCCTGCTTCTGTTTGCCCGGGCTTGTGACCTTCACCTTCCCTTCTATCACCAAGGTCTCCCTGGACATCCTTTTGGCTAGATTTTATATCATGCCTGAATGTCATGTTATGCCCTTTCCTCTTTAAGCTTTCTAAGGGCCTCAACTTACATGCCCCATAAAGTACACCGTTTTCTCCATGACATGAGAGACCCTCCATGATCAGGCTTTGTTCCTTCCATCTTGATCTCTGCCAGTTCACTTTCTGCACTAGCATGGCTGGTCTCTATTCCTCACAGTTGAATCCCCAAAGCACCACATGCCCTGGCATCTGGACCGAATGCTGCCTCTCACTTCATACCTTTGAATAGCTTGCTCTTTCTATTCATGTGGCTAGTAGCACAAATGTTACCTTCACACTAGCCTTGCTGGACCTCAGTTTATAGTAATCTCTTTAGAAGTACACTGTTCATCAAGTATACAAAACCCCAGCATTAGCTGAAGATATCACACTTACTATGTTTGTCTGGGTACAACCATTATCCACAGAATGTAGCTTTTGTAGCTTTTCAAAGGCAAGAGCCCTGTTGTCATGCCCTCCACCAAGACTGCTACATCCTGGGACTCAGATATTGTGAATGAATAAAGGTTCTCTATATGTTCAAACCATTTTCCCTTTTTCCTTTTTCCTATTTTGATAACAGTAAAGAGTCTGGTTGAATTTCATCTTTGTATGAAGAATATACCAAATTATGTTTTGGAATAGTTTGACTGACTTAATGATCTGTTATTAAAAGAATTTTCAAACCAAGAAACTAACATAATGAAATAAAAAGATGCAAAATATTTGTGGCATCTATTCCTTGGAGTCTTTGACTAGCGCCATTAGCCTTTCTCAGCACTAAATTCACAAATGTAAGGAAAATTAAAAATAAATTACCTCCTTCTCTTTTCTCAGCAGTATCACTGTCTTTGAGAGTCCCCCCAAGAGGGTACACAGGGTCAGTTTGCACATAACTAGCAAGGTTGAAACACTATTTCAGTTTGGTTGTAATCGTCCCTTTATGGGAAGGCTAACATTCCAGTATTATTAAAAATGCAAACCCATAAGACATAAAATGACTTTCTTATTGCTAACATTTATGCAAAACCACTTAAAATGTTAAAAATATTAATCTCCTACCCCATGTAGCAATTAATGCTGTGCAGACGACTACAATTGTTTTCTTTCCGCTGCAAAATCACCAGCCATCTACATTCTCCCTTCTATTTAATTAACATATATATATTTATATTTATATATATGCACATATCTCCTTCAAAGTCACAGGAAACCACTGTAATTGCCTTTGTAAATTTGACTAGTCTCCAATGAAGAACAGATTGGAAATTAAATGCAAATAATTTGAAGCTTAAAAACATCATAAATATAGACACTCTTACCTCCATGTAGCATGAGGTGATCTAGAGGTCAGTGAAGAAAAGAAAAAAGTAAGAATTCCTAGATCTACTTTTATTTCTCTGTTGAGTTATCAGGAATATTTTAAAGACCATTTGTCAAGCAGAAATTCTGATATCTAAAATAATTATACTTTATAATCAGCCACAACATTGTTGACAACATAGATGTGTTCTGAACGGATTTGCAGCCAAAGACTAAGCATGTGTATGTGCTTAGAATAACACCACAGATTCTGCAGAGCAGAATCAAATGATCATAGACTGCATGAACAAGGAGGAACATAAAGTTTGTATAATTTACTTGTGCATTTCTGGGTAAGAAAAAAGAGAAGAAAATGGGCAAGTGAAAAATGAGATAAGCCAAAGACTGTCAGAGCAATTGGATGTACTATTGTTGTTCGTTATTTAAGGATTCTGTATTTTTGAATATGGACTCTGTATTTGTGAATTTGTGTACTCATTGATATCTGTTTGTGACTCCAAAATCAATATTAGTGATAATTTGACAGGTTTTATATGTAGGAACATCTTCAGGACAATGAAAGGAATAGTGTCTTGTGGTACATTCTCTGCTGAGACCAAACAAGGTAATGCTCCTAATTCCTGTTTTAGCATTCAGGTTTTAAATACATGTTGGCTTTGTGATATGTTTAGAGCTATAGTCTTTGTAAGTTTGTGCATTTTTGTTGGTGATATGGTTGCTTGAAATATACATAATCATAGCACTGAAATATCATTAGTGTTTCCCTAAGAAGGTTGTGATAAGAATTACGAAAAAATATTTGTGCTTTATAGCTTTGGAGTGGAATGAGTTTTATTCATTTTAATGTTAATTAATTGGCACTAAAAATTAAATGAATTGACTTTTTAAAAAATATATACAGAACAAGGATATTAATCACTGATAAAAACATTAGAATCAGGAATGACAGAAACCTAACTTTGCATGTATCAAAGTGCAGTTATTCTCTATTTGATAATTTTGTTCTGTGCTGACTTTCAAGACTATAACAATCTCAAACCACGGATCAGGGTGCACGTGAGTAGGTTTATCTGTCTGGAAAGGGAGACAGAGAGGAAAACAGAACTGGATCCAGTGTTAATTACTTATCTAGAAGTGGAATTCAAGGCAACAAATAATCAATGCAACCAGAAGAAAAAGTGAAAGTAAATTCAGAGAGGAAAGTTGGAGGCAGGAGGTAAATGAGAATAACTTCAACACTGTGTCTTTGTAGTTGTTAAGTCGGTAGGATTTGTAGGGGGTGCTGAACAGTTGAGGCAGAGCACCCTATTACAATTCAAATCTCAGTCTCACCCCTTCTCTGGGCCTTATCTCACGAATTTTACAAGATGGAGAGAATTACGTTTCTCATAGAATGAAACAATAAGATGAGAAATCAAAGGTCATCGTACTAGTAGCATAGAGCACAGTATTGTAGCATAGAGCACAGTATTGTAGCATAGAGCACAGTATTGTAGCAAAGAGCACAGTATTGTAGCATAGAGCACAGATTCAAGCACTTACAAAAAACTTATCATTAAATGAACCCTTATATTTATTCAGAAAATTGTTGAAACAAACCAGGCTTCGTGTTTCTTTATCTTTTCCTCAGTGCTTTTCTCATCATGCCCTCCTAGGCCACAGAAGTAGCACAGAGGATGATTTACTTCTGAATACCTCCATGGTGGGTAAGCCTGAGAAAGCCCACATTGCCAATATATTCTTTCATAGGGTAGAAGACTGAGGGAAAGGACGAGTCTTACAGAAGACCGTTAAGGGAAGGAGGCACATTACTATTGTCTCCTAAAACCATTTCCGTAGACCTGAAATAGGAAAGAAGGCTGTTCCAGGTGTCCTCTACCCAACCACCTGAATTACTCAAAAAAGTGCACTTGTTGACCAACTATGAGAATAAAACAAATTTAACTTTAACTGAAGCTGTCTTATCAGGCCCTACCCCTGAGTCTTGGGACTTTGACATACTGGAGCTCTGTGGACACTTCTTACCTAGGACTGCCACTGGATAACTGACAATCTAGAGAATTCTCAGTCTCAGTCAGTACTTGAGGTAATCTCTCTCTATGTATATAAATACAAATGTACTTGCGTATATGCAACTCAATACCCTCTATATATGCACTGATGTCTAGACAGTAGGTATACGTATGCATATGGATTAGGTTGGCTCTGTTTTTTTTTTTCTGAGACTCATAGGTAATATGATGTTTTAGCGTCATACAGTCATGAACCTATTTAGAAATTCTGTGCAATACTTGTTTTCTCTCTCTCTCTCTCTCTCTCTCTCTCTCTCTCTCTCTCTCTCTCTGTGTGTGTGTGTGCATGTGTGCTGTGTTTAAAGAAGTCACTTCACATTATAAAATGGAATAATTTACTGTACAACTACTATTTGAAGCTATTTAGCCCATCCTTTTTTCATTCACATGAATGGCTGGTCCAGGGCTGCTGAAAGCAATCTACAGATTTTGTATCTTTGCTGCCTGGATTAGATGAGATAACATTCAAGAATGCTTCAAAGACTGTTTCCTTGATTTTTTTTCACCACTCTTTCCCTCAGGGATGCTGGTAAAAGTTCATGTTTTCATCTTGGGAAGCTCACGATTTTCTAAAAAGAAAAGTCACTTTATATCCATTTGGTTAGTTGTTTACAGGTGTATTTAATACAAGCTGTTTCACAGAACTCTGGTAAGAAATAAAAGTATTTGTAACGTTAACTCTCTAACAGCAATGGCTTTGGTGAAAATAGGACTTGTTTTATATCCTAAAGGAAATGATGGTTCATTTTAAACCTTTATACTGAATTTATGTAGCTACACATTCATGGAGAAGATTTATTCTAGTTCTTCAAGGCTTGACTAGCAAATACTATTAGTGTTAATTTCTACAAGTGTTCCAGCAATAGAAAAGTGTGATCCTTGCTCTTTTTTAAAAAATTTGTAGCCATGCATCTAAGGGCATATCATGAAAAGAGACAAGATCATATTTCAGTAAATCGTCCCCAGTGTACATTATTTATTGTATATTTGAAGGTGGGTGAACTCTGAGCCATGAAAGTTCACCTCATTGAATTTCATGACCATTACAAACAGGTAAAAATCTCTAAACAAGTCTTCACAGTTGCTAAATCATAATGTTTATTTTTTATCCATTTCTATAGTAACATAAAGGTTTCCCTCTCCACTGGAGAGCCCAGTTAATGTATGAAAAGATCATTAAACTACCATCACTTAAGCATGATAACTGTCTCCCGTGTCTATACAATACTTCAAAGCTACTTTAAGCCATTTAAACTTTTCAATTTATGCAAACTATTCATTAGGAGACTGCATATTACATTTAGTTATGTTGGGACCATTTGGAGTCCTGGCCTCCAGCTGCTCTTCCCTGCTAGTGATCTTTACTTTCCTTCTGATTTGAGTTACTGAAAGCTGTGTCAAAGTTGTTTACCAGCTCTGCTTCACGAGCACGTGTTGCCTTGCCTTGAGGATCAGAGAATAAGGTTTTCCCACCTGTTGGCCCACCTGACCGTGGTGGGTATATAGAGCCTCCGTGGTGCTATTGAATAAAGGGCTTCTTACCAGTGACTAGAGGTCCATGTCTCTGTCTATGTGTCTTTGTGTGTTTCAATCTCCAACCCCTTGCCCAGTTCATGAACTGTATGGTAGCACATAGAGCGCAGACAGGCATTGTGTGCTGCAAGTTATACTATTATAATGAGCAACATGACCTCAAACAAATTTCAGAATAAAAATAATTTCCAAAGATACAACTTACATGTTTTTTTTTCCTCAGTGCATCACTGGCCTTTCAAATTTAACCCCTGCAAATGCTTTAGAATCACCAGGTAGCTAAACTTTGTCCAGATCTAACACAAATTCCAAGGAGTTAATTGGTGCTAAAAGGAATAAATAACTGTAATTTATTTCCATATTTCTGTGTTACCAAAATAAATGAATGAAATACTTCTATAAATGTGAAAACAAGGCAAAAAGCAAGAGATATTTTGAAGATAAGATTCAAAATGATAAGTGCTTCTTTATAACATTTTTGACAAGCTAAGAATGCTATTTTTATCTGCATACTGTGCTATGACCCAGTGCATCTCAGGACCTGGTGGCTTGTGAAGGAGAGTTTTGGAATTTTACCTGGAAGGAGCAGTTGAGGACTGGGAGGGCTGGGCCAACTCACCCAGAAGACAGAAGACAGAACACAAAGGAGCTATTGATGGCCTTTGTCTGTGGCACAAGGAAGCCTGAGGGAAGGGCAACTGCACTCTCCTCGTGTCACATGATGGAAAGTTTTATGTTTGTTTCTGTCATTGGGCAAACAAAACCCTTTTGAATGCTGAATCAGGCTCTTGTTTTGAGCCTGCGAAGCTGCTCCTTCCTACCCTTGAGGACTGAGGTCCTAACCCTCCCATTTGCTCTCTTTTGGTTCGATGGTGCCAACTGGGTGGGGAGTATGGGCAAAAGTACTGAGATAGGACCACTGTCCACTCTTAAGTCTATATGCGTTCAGGAGTCTCTCCCTCCCTCCCTCCCTCTCTCTCTCTCTCTCTCTCTCTCTCTCTCTCTCTCTCTCTCTCTCTGTGTGTCTGTCTGTCTGTCTATCTTTCTGCCTCTATCTCTCCTTTTCTCTTCAGAGCAAGGATTGTCTCAGGAGCTTTCCAATCTCTTTGCTTTAATGAACAATGGATGTTGGGCTTTCTAAGGCCAGTTTAGCAAAAGACTGATTTTTCTTCTCCCTCCAGAGCAGGATGCAACACTATCAGCACGATTCAGCTTTGCTCATCAGGGTCTGTGCAAATTGTGAGGGAAAGCACTGTGAGGGAGCTGGCCCTCCTTTCTTTGGTCCCTGTGATCTTAACTTACTTGAGGTTCTGAGGTTCAAAATTTGATGACTTGGCAGGAAAAGATAAATCTCACTTTTTAAAGGCATGGAAAGGATTGCGGTCTTGTTGAGGGAGCCATAGATTGGAAAACTGGAGTCACGTTTTAAATCCCTTGATTGTGGCAGGCTTTTAAATATATACATTCACTTTGAATTAAAAGTATCCAGAGAAATGAAAATAATTTCTCTTCTTTGTGGCCAGGCTTTGAAGTGGAGAAATTGGGAGCTAAAAGCAAATAGCATAACCTGTTTTAATCAAAAGGAGTCTAGCAAGAAACAATCAATTAAAGAACAATCTGATTCTCCGTGACATCAATGTATGAAAATCTGTTAGACGCCAGATTGTGTCTCAAGACACATATGATGAACTGAACAAAATGACCTGCTAATAGCTTTTACGGGTAATAAATGCATCATGTTATTGGTAATTCTGCAGATGGTAAATCAAGCTAATATTGAAGCCGAAACAAGCTACTTGTTAAATATAGCTCAAAATGATCCTCTCCATTATTCAAAACCTGGATTGCATGGAAAAGAAGGATGATTAGTCCTTACGTTCCTAAGCATCTTAAATGGATAAACATGCCCTCTGCTAGAAACACATTTTAATTTTTAAATCCTTTGGAGCGAGCATGCCTGAAATAAATCTAAGCCATGTAAAGTTATGTTTATTTAGATTATGAGTAGGAACTAAAATGTAAAACCTGTGCAGAAATTGGAGTGTTACTCTACTGCGCACAATGCACATTAAGGCATAGTTCCCGTCAGCATTTGGAAGGCTGACCTGGCAAATTTGAACACGGAGCACAAACCATAGTAACAGACGATGAAGGGTTGGGCATGCTGTTTATATTATTGACTCGCATGGGCAGTCGTCAGATACGTCCAGAACACGTTAGTTTGAATCTGATTGCTACAAAATTTAAAGTTGGTGGCAACACAAATACATAGAGAATGTGGAGGCAGGAAGAAGGGGATACAGACAATAGTCCAAGAGAACATTCAGAAGAAAGAAAGGACCAGTGCAACTGATGGTAAACAAAAGGGAACAATCAAATGAAAGAATAAATTTGCTTTTCTGGTAACAAGTCAAAATTATTGAATCCCCAAAAGTGCCCTTGCCATCTTTGTATTCATTTTAATTAGCCTATTTTTTTTTTTAGTTTGACAAGCTGTATGTCACAAAAGTAAATTCATTGATATTTTCAGTGATAAGTTCTCAGTACTTCCTATGTGCAATGGACATATATACAGGAAATTGTTAATATTAGATTTATTTGTTTATAGATGTTACCCTATAGATACATGTTAAGTTTATATACATTGTAATTTTACAAACTGCTAGTTCTAATACAATTCTAAGACACAAGATAGATTATTTGCAATGTAAACAACATTTTCATTTGTTTCTTTCTCTTTAGAAAATATAGTTATATTTTGAAAATTCAAATGCAAATTGAATATGTTTGTATTGCATTTATCTAGTTCCTAGATCATATTAAAGAAAGTCAGTTAATTGTTTAAATTCTTAAGTTCTTAATTTTTGTTTGTTCGTTTGTTTTGTTTTATTTTTGATTTTGATTTTTGAGACAGGGTTTCTCTGTGTAGATTTGGAGCCTGTCCTGGAACTTGTTCTGTAGACCAGACTGGCCTCCAGTCTGTAGAGCTCCACCAGCCTCTGTCTCCCAAGTGCTGGGACTGAAGGTGTTCGCCGCCACTGCCCAGCAAGTTTTTAATGTTCTAATTCTTGAGTTTGGTTTGATTTGGTTTTTGAGATAGGGTATCTCTGTGTAGCCTTGGCTGACCTGGGGCTTGTTGTGTAGAATGGGCTGGCTTTAACATCGCAGAGATCTACATGACTCTGAAGTATTTGCTATTCAAGATGTATGCCACCAGACCTAGAAAATTAATGGTTTTTTAATGGTTACAAACTGCCAAATATTTATCAATAGAGATGCACCCAATCTTTTAGCATCAAGAAAAGAATAAGATATCACCTTCTTGGAGAACAGATGTTTACAAATATTAACATCTATTAATTTACCATATTATCAAAATTTTTCCATAGGGCAAACAAACCCTGAGTGAAACTGAAAAGCTAGGCATCATTACAATTGCCAGTCCTTCAAATTGCCCCACATGTCTATTTTCAGCATTTAATGCCTTCCTTAGTTCTAAGTCACCTTGTCTTTACCTGGGTCCATCATTATCATTCTCACCTCTGTCTGTCGCCCCTATTAATTCTCCTGACTCCAGCACTATGGTAAAATCGTACATACAATAATATATCCCTGCATTACTTAGGACTGTTGTAGCTTAAAGTAACAGAATGTCCAACAGAATATGGCATAGACAATAAAGACATTTATCATTTTATATAAAAAGTACACAAAGCTACTTCGTGGCCTGGTTCGAGCAACTATGGACTCCATATTAGGAATGTGGAATGCCTTTCATAGCTCTCTGCATCTTCAGAGAACAACGTACCAGTAGCCCTTCCTTTGAGAATCCCCTTTGTTGCCAAGTTTCTTCTTTGCTGGCAAGGCCTTGTTTGAGATCGTTATAACATCTGGTGACCTTCTCAGAGAATTTGAGTGTGTCTGTGCACCAACTAACACAAACACATAAATTCCTACAACATTTAACTTACAGAAACTTAATATCTTTTTCTTAAATGTGACTGATTGGAGCTCCAGGAGATCAGGGGTGGTTATACCTTTCTGGTTAAGAGAGATAATGTACCTGTAAAAAAAAAAAGAAGAAGAAGAAGAAGAAGAAGAGGAGGAGGAGGAGGAGGAGGAGGAAAGAATGAAAAAAAGAAAGAAAGAAAGAAAGAAAGAAAGAAAGAAAGAAAGAAAGAAAGAAAGAGAAAACCCATCCCCTACCTACTATGCAGTCTTCTATCTCTTGGCCACTTATGCATCCTCTCCCTCCCTGAGGCCTTTTGTGAAACTAGTTGGACAATAGAGCTGTGTTTCCTAGGTGTTACCCTGGATACCTGAATTTCTCCCATCAACTGTCTCCACCCAAGTTTTAGCATTTGAGCGGTGAGCAGACAAACTTTGTTGCAGTAATACTGACCTACATATTTAGACCACAACTCTTTGTGTTTCCAATGTGGCAATGACAGTTCTTTGACTCTGTTAGAAATCAAAATGTTTATATATAAAGAGTCTAATTTTTTAAGAGTGATATTTTCTACAGATCACGAATTAGATGCTATCTTAGAAAATGTCCACCACATACTTAAGCTAAATAATTAATTCGGTAATAGAAATCAAGTTATCATTTTTGGCTCCAACCAATCAGGACCCATTCCTTCCTCCTCGTGTGATTTGATGCTAAGAATTATCAGCAGGGATTACAGGAAAATTAACTAACACTAAAGCAGCCCTCAGTTAGGAATTTTGTTTGATTGCCAACAATGAGTGGAAAAGACATAAGCAGAGAGGAGCACAGATGCCAGGTATGGTGCCCAATCCTTTTAAGTCCAACATTAGGAAAGCAGAGGCACGAGAACCTCTGTGAGTTCAATGCCAACCTGGTCTACATAGTGAGTTCTGAGTTAGCTAGGAATCCATAGATTTCTATGGATTTTCTATCTTAAAACTTCAACAATAACAGCAAAAAAAAAAAAGCCCAGAACTAAGATTGCCATTCTGGAGTTCCTTCCATCTCCTCATCTTTATTATGCATAACTACATCTTCAGAAACACTGCTTGAGACCCAGTACCATGGATGCTCTGTGAAGTCCTCACATCTGCTTTGTAGAGAGGAAATGGGATAAATAATGGCTTAAAATTCCTTTATCTATTTTTTTATCAGAAATTGCCTCCTGAATGCATGTAATTTCAGCAGAGGCTAAAAGGAATAATCTTCCAGCTGATACCATTGATTAACACAAGTCAAACATGGAATTCTTTTTACAAAATCATGAAGGAATAGTAACAACAAACACAACCCGTCACAGAGACTGGTGTTCAGTAAAAAAGCCCATGCTGATCAATAAAATAATTCTAATGTTATAAAATATGAGCAGAATCTAGCCGATCACCCATGTATCCTCATGGTAGGTATCTTACATTATTCAGACATTCTAAGATAGAATATCAGAAACATTAGTTATTCTCAAATGAAAATTAACTGGAAATAAGCATTTCATGTTGAAGAGCTGTGTAAGCTGATTGGGTGTTTCTAGGACAAGCAACTTAGTAAAGGACTTGCCCAGCATGTCGAGACCCTAGAGTTGATACCCACTACTGAAGAAAATGCTTCTTTTAGACACATCTGGATGAGATGGGGTTTTAAAAAGGAGTTGAAAAGATTAATAAAGCTTTTAGGCAATAACTTATTGTCCCGTACACACTGCCAAACCATCAGAGCATGGGTGAATTCAACAGGTGGCAGAAAGTAACCATGAACGAATGGGAAACCAAGCAACCTGTAGGGCAATGATTGTTATGAGCAGGATGGAGAACGAATGAGATTAAGATACACGATGTGAGGAACAAATAGATATATTTTATTAACAAAATATGAAATCACATAAAAAATGTCTTGAGCATGTTCTCTCGCTAGACTTCCCTAAGAGTGTTATGGTTTTGACTTGCATCAAGGCTTTGCTTCTTGTATTCTTCTCTAGCCCCTTCTATCTGTGTACAATCATGTTCTTTTCTCATATTTGCATGTCTAGTTTTGTGACATAAAAAACGTCTTAAAAGGGTCAATCAATGGCTACATTTACTCTAGCTGTGATCCTGCTTCCAATCCCTTTGCTCATACTGGAGTTATGACTCCAATTTTGATTCAGGTTTTTCTTGGATATATAATGGAGATAAATGCATTCACAACCACTCCTCCACACAAATTCAAATACATAATGAGCTAGCTGGTTTTTGCTATCAGTCCTAGTAACTACACAGATAACAGTCTTCCATTGAGAGACATGTCCTTGTAGCATGCTTGTCAGAATAGCAGCGTTCAGTCTGAGTCACAGCAGCTGTTTTATGGTTTCCAGTAAGATTTTGTTACAGACATTGAGAGAAACCTAATCATAAGGTTATGATTATAATCATTATTTATAAGACATATTTACATTGTGTAAATGTTACATAGGAGGTCTCAAACTACTAGTAAATCATTTATCACTAGAGAAAAAAGTAATTTTGACATGTGTTTCTAAGCCTTCTAACATTTGTGAAATGGTGGTTATGAGCTATTAGCAATGAGTAATGAATAAATGAGCTTTTGACAAAGAAACATGAAAAACTTTCATTTTCCCCCTTTTCTTCTAATGTTTAGAGATTTTGCCATCACTGAGGGATGTGGAGATAACCTATTTACACCGACTCAAACTTGTTGACATTTAAGTGTTAAAAAAAAACACTATCTAAGCAGTGGAAAGAATATAGGAATGACATTCACGAATACTTCCAGCTGTCAACAAGTCCTAACTGTGAGCTCTTGAGGCAGTGTGTGCTTTGGAAGAGTGAGAAATACTGTTACCTCAGTTGTTTTGCTTTTTTTTAAATTTTTGTAACCATATACTTGTCTGTACTAATTAGCAAAATATCATGAGCTGTTTCTCTCATCCCACATCTAATGTGCACAAATCTCCCTTTAAACAATAGCAGAAAAAAAAAAACCCAGGCATTCAGCAGACAGATGGAATAGCTGATCACTCACATGGAACCAAGGACAGCACCATCCCATAAGAAAGAATTTAATTGCTATCTATTTTTAGTAAGTAGGTAAGTAGAAGTGCAAACTATAAAACATACCTATGTACACGATTGTAGAAAAAAATTAAACAGTAGACCCATTTTTCTTTTATCTACTGGTAGAAATCATAACCTTCACTTTGATCATTAAATTAAAACAGAATGACAGCAGCAAAACCTCTCCCTTGCGTCTCCGTTGGACATCCACTCCTGTCTGTGTCCACTCTGTTGCCAAGATAAATGCTTCCTCTGTCTGTCTCATGCCTTTTCCTTTCCTGAGAGGACAGGGAGCTAGGCTCAGAAATTGATGCCAGGAGAGCTTATATCACACCCCTGTCCCTTCTGAGAAAACGACCTTACTGTGAGATGAGTTCACAACTACTGCATTGTGACAATGTGAAAGGATGTTAATAGTTCCTAAAAAGGACGATTGTGTGAAAGGGTGATTAAGTATGATGAGATGCTCAGCCTGACCTTTATCCCAAGTGCCATCACTCGCTAATTGTAGATGCCTAGCCAGTTATTGGGTTTCCTGATGCCTCAGTGTTCCCATCTGTGAAGTGAGAACTGCAATAGTATGCATGGCAACAGCTGTGTGGGTTTAAGCACTCAACACCACATGTGTGGCTCATACAAATCCTTATTTTACTTCTCTGTCCATTTCTGTTCTAATTTTAACATTTCTAATTTCAAATTTTGGAAGGTGGTGACTAAAAATATTAGCTTGAAAGATGTGGGTTAAAAGTGAATGACATATTATTTTGTGTTGGACTCAACATTTGAATCTATTAGAGGAGGATAGTAAGGTGGTATAATTACAGAGTTTCTGAAGAGTGTTCCCACACTCCAAATTCATCTTTTGCTATCCACTGGTTTGTTAATCTATGGATATAATAAAGCATTCCAATAAATAATGATTTGAAAACATAAACACACACTGAACACATACATATGCTCTAATTTTTCCATTTTTACGAGCATGCTTTAGTTTAGCATTCTGGCTCAAGCTTTCTGATGAACTTTCTGTCTACTGAGACCTCATCTGAAGGTGTGACTAGGGAAGAATCTTCTTCTTATCTTCTTAATACTGTCAGCTGCAATATCATGAGACAATCTAAGTAAAAAAAACACAATTTACATAAAAATAAACTCAGAGATCCAAGGTTTGTCAATTAATACTGATTCTACACTGCTTTGTCCAGTACTTGTCTGATGTGGGATGTCCTTCTGTATATGTATATGTTGTTCTGTATATGTTTTTGTTTGTTGATGAGTAAAGCTGGCCAATGACTTAGCAAAGTAAAGCCAGGTGGGAAATCAGAACATAGACAGAGAGAGTAGGTGGAGTCAGAAAGATGCCACATAGCTGCCAAAAGAGAAAGGCATGCTGGAACCTTACCTGGTACGTCACAGCCTTGTGCCAATATAGAAAAAATAGAAATGGGTTAATTTAAGATATGAGTTAGCCAGATATATGCCTAAGCTATTGGCCACGCAACATTATAATTAATATAGTTTCTCTGTGATAACTCGGGTCTGAGCAGTCTGAAAATGAATGAGAAGTATCCTCTTGTCTAACAATAAAGTTAAGATGCACACTTTTATTATCTGCTTTTTAAGATATTGATGGTTTTTTATTTATAAAGTTTAATAGATTTGGCAATTTTAAATTTTTTAAAGGATACTAATCTAGTTTAAATTCTCCTTGTTGGTATTATACCTAATTCGAAGAAGGTAAACATAGTTTAAAATTCAAAAGAAAAAGATAACAACAAAGGGGAAGTTGATGTATTAAATTACTGAAAGGAAAAAAATTTTTTTACTTCATGCTAACACTAAGCTGTTGAAATTCCAGACTGAAGTGAAAGCATTAACTCTTTGCTAACTGACGTGTTTTCTTCAGGAAATGGTAGGAACTTTCCATCCTTAAAATAACTTTTTCCTTTGATAATCACTAAGCAGAGCACTTAAACAATTACCATCTAAAAGCCATCAAGAAAATGTTGACAGTCTGGAATTAATTGTGATAGAGCTTTGTTATTGACACCTTTTATTCCACTTCAGCTGGAAACTGAATGCATCCCTATTTTCAGATTGAAAAAGTTCTTTTGCTGCTTATTGATACTGATACCTTATCTTCTACTCTAATCACTAACTTCAGTACTGCACAGTTTATACCCCCTCTGGGTGTGACAGTGAGGGAGCTACTAGATTCTGTCGATTGAGATTGGAAGACTCACCTTGGCTGTTGCTTCCTCTGAGATGAAAACCTTCTGTTTTGGAGGGACGCTCCTTACAAGCTACCAAAACAGAGGAGAAACAACAGATGTCTCAAGGGGAGGTGAACAGTGCATCCTGTAGTGATATTTGATAAGACCAGGAAGTAAACAGGAATGGCTTACGAAAATCCCTGAAACTGAAAGTATTCACTAGACTCTTCCCTCCCTAAACACATAAACTGTAATACTGCTGAGTGATACCGTCAGATGAGCTAGGTTGCCTAGCTCACATAAGCCTAGACACTTGTAAGAACCAGAGAAAATCTGAAACTGCCTAAGAAAAAATATAGTAGCAACAGAGATGACCAAAGAGACTCCAAACAAATGAGCGACCTGGCAAGGGCAGTCTCTAAGCTCTTGAGCTGTCTTGAAGTTGGGCAGCATTGGGCAGCACACTTCAGGTTTGTGATGGGATTTTAACGGTGTGGCAGTCTTGGAGTCATTTATGTGCCTGTAAGAAATCCCTCGCCCATATTCCTATAAGTAACCACAGCAAAACTCACTGAACTCACCTTGTCAGATTGTGGCAGTTTCTTTAATTTGATCTGTCATCTGTTCCCTGTCTGAGGTAAGGAGATATTTGCTCACAACTGTCCAGCTATAGTTTTACCAAAAATCTGAGGATTGCATCATTACATGTGCGGTACATGTTTGTTTGTTTGTTTTTAAGTATGAAGAAAACAAACCATGGACATTTATCTCTTTCTGATTTTTAGGAATTGCTAAGACAATTGGATTTTAATAGGGCAATGTATCTAGGAATTATTCTTAGCCTCCATTTTTGTATTTTCTATTAAATCTCACAAAACTATAATAAATATACTGACACAGATGAAAAACCAAAGTAATAAAATTACCTACAAATATTACCTGACCAACAGGTGTTATGGCAAAAAAGAGATCAACGGCAGGGACTAATTAAATACATGAGTATAAATCTATTTTCCCCCTTTTTAACACATAGGTAAAGAAAATGTTTCAATAGCACAAAGTAAGTTACTAAATCATTCAAGCTAAGTCCATAGATGGTCAAGCTAGAATAGTGACCATTCCTCCAGTCGCTTTCTCTAGATAAAGTCACATCTAGGACAACTGTTAGAACACAAGGTAGGATAACTTGTCATGAGAAGATAATATTCCACTTACATATTAAGCAAAATAATTTGGATATTAGTTCTTATGTACTATTTTAGGCTTTATTATTTCTATCTGTTGGGTTTTTTTGTAATGAAATTAATTAAGGGGGTTGGAAAACTAGCTTAGTCAATAGTGTTTGATGTATAAACACAAGCACCTGACTTTTGATCTATAGCACCCCAGGCACGGTGGTGATAAAATCAGCACTGGGGTGGCAGAAATGGGAAGATACCTGGAGCTCTATGGACAGCCTCTCAAGCTGAATCAGTGTCCTTCAAGTTTTGTGAAAGACCCACTATAAAGCTAAGGTGAAGAAAAATATTTAATGTCCACGGCTGGCCTCTACATCCATATGCAAACATGCAGATACACCTGCATGCTCATGTATATACACACACCTGAGAAATTAAGTTGGAATGGAGTTGAGTATTGCCAAGCAATTGGCTTTTATTATGTGATAAGGACTTGCTAAGAACCTTCTATCTCACTGTCTATATTTATAGCTATATTTATCTGATGCGGTGAAGAGACACCAACACCAGAACAACTTATGAGAAAAAGTATTTTATTGGGGGATTTGCTTGCAGTTTCAAATCATCATGTTGAAAGCCTGGAAGCAGGCAGGCTAACTTGGCAAAGGAGCAGTAGGTGAAAGTTTACATCTTTATTGCCAAAGTCCCCTTGTATTGAACCTCTACCCAATTGTCCCTTTTGTAAGATCAACTGTATGGAATCACGGAAGGGTTCACCCTACTCCACTAATAGCTCAAGTTAATTCGTTGAAAATGTAAAGATTCTACCTCCTAAAAGATCATATTCTAAAGCAACCAAGCTAGGTTTTCAAAATATTAATTTTGAGGGATCGAATTCAATCCAGAATAGTACCTCTAACAAGAGAGTGATGAAAGGCTATTGTTATGGCTCAGGAAGGTTGACTTTCGACAGCTCTTTATTAAAGCCAAAGCAAGGTAGAGTACTAACCAGAATGAGCAGTCAGAGGATACTGTGGAAGGTAGAGTGGTAAGAAAAGAGGGTGGTTTGGGAGTGGCAGAGTGATAGGGATCCTTCAACCCCCAACACAGCAAAGCTTAACAAAGCAGCATAAAATTCAGGTAGCCTCTGGAGGAAAGAGTAGTCATAGGTGAGTTTGATAGTATCAGACTGTGTAAAAGGATAGAAGACAGCAAAAAAATAAAGTACTGAAATAGCTAGTCTAAAAAAATCTACTTGAAAGGCCAGCAGAAAGGCTTTGAAATACTGGTTGGTAGTTGGTTCTGATCCAAGATGCCACTGAGATTATAAAATGTGGACGGTATGACTAATGTACCAGAATAAAGATTCAACTTTGGCCTTATTACTGGATTATTTATCATAAAAACTGGTAAAAGTAAAAATGATAAAAAAAGAAAGAAAAGGAAAATAAGGATAAATAGAAAAAGTGAAAGATCAAAGATTAGGATGCAGAGTCGTTCTTGAATTTATCAGAACATTTAGCGTCATTATAAATAACATCGTTGGCATGACTTTTGTTCAGCAAACCACTTCTGAATATTTAAAATGCAATTAGTGATTTTTTTAAAAAAAATATACATTTCCTGGAAACCGATTGGATATAATCAGCTTTGTCTAAGACATTTTCTTTGGAAGTAGTAGATAATGAGGCTCCAAAGAAAGCAAGCTAAAGTCTCATTTATTAATGGGGTTCTTAAATGAGCCACTATCCTTAGAATACGGATTTGTGCATACAGCAACAATGCATGAATGTTCGCTAGTATTTTTAGGCTACTTTTAATCCTTCACAGGACAAAGGGAATAGAGCAAAGTATAGAAGGCCTGGAGTAAATTTCTTTAATCTTGGCCTCAGGGAAGAATATCTTTTCGGGTGCTCTAATATTTACTCCAGGTTCCACTGAATACAATGTTGCCAAAACCTAAATACTGACATTTGAAAGACAAAACACGTATGCCACGGTGCCATTGCTGGACTGGTAGTTCTGGGCTGGAAACGTCTGAGGGTTTGGTGTTTTCCTGAGGATAGATCTGCCAGATTTTTCAACAGGGTACCTGCTTATCTTCTTGGCAAGGTGTCTGCTTTTTCTCCCCATTCCTGGGTTGCTCTTGCCTTCTTTCTGTGAGTCAGCTACCTTCACCCGGGCACTTCTCAGTTGTTCTGCCACTCTGTCTGTGGATTGCTAAAGCACCTCCTTTTCCTTTATAGTAGTCTTTCCTTTCTTATACCAACTGTCCTTTAATTGGGTTACAGTGAGGCAGCCTCTCCCAGCCATCTTACCCCAAAGTCCCAGTAAGTTCTTTCAGTGACTTACTTGGAAGGAGTATTAAAATAGATTTCTTTAAAAGTAGAGTTATTTTTTCCTTGCTTTGAACCATAGTCACACCATGTGACATAGGCTTTGAAGTCACAATCCTCTTCCTTTAGGCTCCTGGGTACTAGAATTACAGGTGAGAGCTGCCATCGGGGGCTGAGCACAGGATCTCTGTAAAATGTGAGAAGAGAGTTAATGTTTTCTGTATGAGATCATTGGAGTTTCTCTGAGTATGTTTGTGTGGGTATTTTAAACACCACGAAGAGTACAAACTGAGGCTTGAGATGGAAAGATTCTCATTTACTATAAGAATGGAGATAAATTCCTATAAACAACTGAGAGTGTATTGAGGGAAAGAAAGATCTGGCAGGAACAACATGAGTTTTTTTTTTATTATTATTATTATTATTTTCAACTTTTAAAGATTCTTTTAGTTTTATTTTTTCAATGCAAAAAAGAAATATTTGACAAAGTATAACTGTGTATATTTATGATATGCAAAGTTCCACTGATGTATGTATATAATGTTGGACCATTAGCTCAAACTAATTTATCTATCACTTCAAACACTGAGTTGTTAGAATATTTCAAATGTACTTTTTTGCAAGTATTAATCATATAATATGAGATTACTAAGTATCATCACAACACACTTCAATAGACATCAAAAGCTTCTTCTTGCTAGCTTCTGCAGAGCTTTAGTATCCTTTTGTTTGCTAATATTAATATTAGCTTGTTAAGGTGGTTCAAATGTTGGGAATATTCCTTTAGCAAATACTAAAATCGTGGGGGGGGGGAACGACTCTTATAGACATGAAAAGGGTTTAGAAATATTCTCATCAAAAGTGAAATGCCCCAAATTTGGCCCTACCATCTTGTCATCAAGAGAGGTTTTGCTCATTACCAGGCCCAGTTCCACCAGTTAAACTCTTGAAAAAATAGTTTCTTACTAGTGCAAAGTAACTATAATAGTTTCTCACCAACACTAGCTTCTCTTGAAGACCTTCTAGTCCTGGACACATCATTTGCTTTAATTCTCCCCAGAGGTTCTTAACTCTCCAGATAATACCCTAACATGAATTGTTCTGTCTGGCTTAGAAGCTTTCCTCATTCTTGTTTCCTATGTTAATTCTGGCTTCTTTTATTATCCTCTTTACTGTCCTCGCCCAAGCCCATTGCCCTGCAACACATAACATTCAATAGCAACTCTTAACTTGCTGGCCCATTGACATTTTTTGTATACTCTTTTAAATGATGAACTATCTTAGTTTCCCTGACTAGATTATAATGTCCTTGGAATTCAAGCCTGTTATGTAACCATCCAGGCCCTTCTCAGTGTGACCCTAAAACATAGCAAAAGTATTCAGGAAATATCCAGGTATCAATAGGTTTTGACATAATAAGGATGCTTTAGGCTGAGCGAAATTTCACACACAGTAATAATTCTGTGTACCTCCATAGCTTGCTACTTGATATGAACTTCAGCATGGGTGTAAATCAGATTTCAGCCTACCACATATTGTAACTAACCACTTACACTCTGGGTCCTCGGTTTCTCACCTGTAAAAGAAAAGTAATATTTTACTTATGAAATTCTTGTCATGATCAAATGTAATGTTTGCTAAGGCTAGTCGCATCATACATGCTTGAACGACTCAATAATTGTAGCTCTTCTTAACTGTTTCATCAGGTTTTTAGATAATTTTAATTCGTAATGGGTCTCAATAATATACAGACACTCAGTGATCCCTAATTTATTATAGATATTGAAAATGGTAATCAGTAACCTGTCTAATGCCATGTAGTTTCTAAGTACAGGAGTTAATACTTAAAATACAATTTTCTTATTTCACCTCTGAATTACCTGGTAATGAGGAGACTTTGTGATTAAAAAAAAAACTAAGTTGTAATTTCAAATATATGATTATAATTGCACTTAGTTTCATAAGGTTCCAACTTAATATACCCCTCCTACCATGATGTCCTTGGAATTGGTATTAAAAGTGGCATAGAAAAAGGAGAATGATGTTGTTGACTCTATATCCTCTGTTTTTGCTATTTTCCCTCTGGATTTGATGCAGATATTCGTCTGTAACTGGTTCAAGAATGAGCAGGGAGTATATTATTGTTATTATTATTATATTATTATTTTAAATGTAGACTGAGGTAAGAGAAGGTGACTATGGGACTTCTGAGGAGGTCTCTTTTACTTCTAGGACCTTATAAGAAGAGGTACTCTGGCACTAGTAAATTCCCAAGAATCCACAAGGATGACCCAGCTAAGAATCTAAGCAAGAGTGGAGAGGGTGTCCTAACTACCCTTCCCTTGTAATCAGATTGATGACCACCTTAATTGTCATCATAGAACTTTCATCCAGTAACTAATGGAAGTAGATACAGAGATCCACAGCTAAGCTCTGGGCTGAGCTCCCAGAGTTCAGTCAAAGAGAGGGAGGAGTGATAATATGAGCCAAAGGGTCAACATTCTGATGGGGAAACCCATAGAAACAGCTGACCCAAGCTAGTGGGTAGGGTGAGTGGGAGGAGCGGAGGGAGAGGGAACTGGGATTGCTATATAATATTTAAAAAAGATTGTTTTTAAAAATAAAATAAAAAAAGAAAAGGTACCCTTGCATTTGTGTAGTTCACACCTCTAATCTCAGTATTTGGAGCCTGTTGCAGGTTGCGAGTTCCTAGGTTTCATAATGAGACCCTGTCTCAAAAATGTCTATCTTCTCCTAGCTGCTATATCTAGATGTAACTCCCGGGATAGATGGCATCCTGTCTCCACTAATAAGAAAGCTGGGCTACTTTCAGAAATACCAAAGAATGATATGGAGATCACTCAGGTTGTTGATTATGCCTTTGCACATGTGATTTAATTGTTTTAGATTTCCAATAATATGAAAATATTTTCACATTAAGTCAAGCTTTATTGGGGATTCATATGGCTGCAGCCAAAAGAATGGTAACTATTACAATGAGACTCAGAAAATATTGGGAGATGGGAATAGGAGACAAGAATGCAGGTTTTTGGTAGAAGAGTCAAAAACTATTGTAAAGATTGGACCTAATAACAACTTTGAATCCAAAGATCCATTATCCTTGTAGACTGCATTTTTTATGGCATCTCTGAATGTGACAAGCATTTCAAACCTTCCTGTCAATGTGTTTAAAATGTGCATGACATTTTCAAGGAGAGGAAATCAAGTAACTGCTTAAGCCAATGGGCCTTGGGGTCATCTTAAACTGATAGCCCCCATTCAATAGATGAAAATAAGCTGTGCAAATGGAGGCAGGGAGGAGTACTGAAGAATATTCTTTAAAAAAATCTCAACTACAACTTTCCACCATTGAGATAATAAAGAGTAGGAACCCTGAAGTATATTCTTGCTTAGCAGACAATTAGATCAGAAAGTTCACTCAGTTTCCCAAAAGACCTGGGTCCTGTCAATTGGGAAGAGTTTAACATAGTCTAGTTTTTCTATATAATGGTTCTGTTTTGGATAACATACAAAATCTCTTTCTTTTACTTTTTCTCATTATCAAACAAGAAGGACCATTCCTTTTTTTGCATCTCCCATCACGGGGGAGTGATGATGATGGCACTCTTTAATCACTTCCTACCACTCAGTATTATACAGTATTGTTTGAATTTGAAGTCTTAACAAAATAAAAACATTAATTGCCACACCTACATGGAAATGGGTGTTTAGCTTTATATTCAGACCTCAAATACTCAGGAAAGAAGTCATTGATCTGATTTCTGGAAATTGCCAAAAAACGTTACCACATACATTTATATCTTAACAGAGTTTTAAGTCATTTACCAGATGCTGGGCTTCTACCTGAATCTGAGATTCAAATTCTGGTCCTCATGACAAATGTTCTTACATTTCAAACTTTACCACTTCATCTAGTAGACTATGATGATATGCACAAAATTTAACTTCAGTCTTGAGATTTACCAATTAAAAACAGCTCTTAAATACAAATTTATCCCAAACAAACAAACTCTTAATCCAAATCTATCATTGTGGAATTGTGAACTCTGGAAAATGTACTTTATTTATAATTGTTTGCACTTTTACCATAGGATTACCTCCTAAAATATAATCTCAAATTGTTAATTACTTAACCCTAGATATAAGCATGTATCTTGTATGTATAGATGTGATGATCTATCCTTCTTAGTCTTAAAGATGTTAAGGGGTAGGTGGGCTCGTTCAGACATGAATATTCGTTTAGGATAAGAAAAATATCGTTTTTATTAATACAGAAGCTTGGCCAGTAAGATAGCTCACCAGGTGTAAAAAGTGCCCGAGTTAACACCCAGATCTCGCGGTGGAAGAAGAGAACGGAGTCCTGGAAGTTGTTCTCTGACTTTCACTTGTGTCTGATGTACCTGCATATATTCTCCTCTCTCTCTCTCTCCCTTTCTCTCTCTCTCTTCTTTCTTTCTCTCTTTCTCACTCACTCAAACAAAATAAAATTGAAACAAAATGTAATCAAATATACCTCACCTCCAATTCTAGAACAAAAAGACTTTTTTAATGAGTTCATCGACTGCCTAACACACCTATATTTTTCATCCATTTTTTCTCTTGGTGAACTCTTCATAACTAAAAAGTCTTATGTTTCAACAGAAAGATTATTAACTGAATTCCATGTTGAACTTCGTGAGAATTTGAACATTTTTCACAATATTAATAGCTTCAGAAAGTTGATTTTGTTCAAAAATCATTTTCAGCACTATCCCATCTATATTAAAGTTGTGATGATGTTTGGAAAACTTTCATAAAGTTTCCTTCCTAGGTAAACTGTGTCAAGTATACTTTCTGATGTCACTGTAATAGCTAATATCCTAGGAAAACTGGAGTTCTAGTGCTATGGTTTTCACTCCTCTTTATTTTTTTTAATGAGCCAAAATTTTTATTTATTCATTTCTTGCACTTGAAGTACTCTTCGATGACATCCTTGGCCTGAGATTCTTTGCCATAGTCCTTAACCACTACACAACTGCAACCAACTACTTTCCGGGGCTTCCCTCTCGATCAATTTTACAGAGGCCTACCCATTCCCCTAGTTTCTTGTTGTCATCGACCTTAAGTAGGTTGATTTGGTGCTCAGCACAAAGTGCCTCCACCAACTTGACATACATAGGCTCATCACAGTTGGATGCAAACACACAGAGATGGGCTTGGCGCTTGTCTAAGGCTTTGGCAGCTTTGCGGATGCCACGTGCTAGGCCATCGTGGATGAGGGCGGTCTTCATCACCTCTTGAAGAGCAGTGTTGACGTCCATTACACCTCCAGCAGCAATGCCTTCCTGGGCCATGGCGGTGGATTACGGGTGAGGCCGAATCTTGAACGCACCCGTGGCTCTGCCTCCGCACAGCTAGGCAGTGGCAGAGAAAAGGCCTTCACTACTCTTTAAAAAGATGATGAAGGGTATAGATGGTTCTAAATTTATATATTCAGCTATAGTGAGTGTATTCCTAGAAAGAAAAAATAATTTTATTTTTACCAGAATTTGATGTGACTTGTTACAGAAAACTGTGCAAGTGTTTTTTTTTTTTTTTCTAGTACAACATTTTTCTGCCATGCTGTTCCCTCTGCTGCTATTCCCTGACACCGTAAGGTCTGCTGGCTTGTGGGTGTAAGAGAGCAAAGTGCCTGGTTGCTTCCCCGTCAGTAAAAGGTCTTGCACAGACTTAACGCCATGCAGCTGTGTCTGAAAATTACATGAATGTTTTCCAGTATGCCCCAAGCTAAGTGTATCTCCACTGTAGCCTCCTTGAAACAATGCTTCTCAAAACTCCTGGTCTCTGGATGCCATTTGACACAGAAGTGAACAGGGTGGAGTCGGCATTCACTAAACCTTTGTGCTAAAATGCCTTAGTTGGGACATGTTACAGAAAGACATAGCATCTAAGCACACTGCTACTCAACTCTGCCCCCTGGGTCTTGGAAGAGGCCTGTACAAAGAAATATCTCTGCATCTTCAGGATCTTCAGGGTGATTAGCACGCCTAGGGCCCACTGTGATTCCTGGGTAAAGTGGCTTTGCATTCACACCACTGACCACTCCAAAGGCTGGGTTAACCAGCAACCCAGAAAGCCTTCAACTAGCAGTCTCTATCATTTTATTTGATGACAAGTACAGACCCTAAAGTTTTCAAATTCGCTAGCAACTTTCATTCATAAATCTTTTATAAGAATATAATCAGTTAGTAGGCAAACAACCAGTGTTTCTCAGAAGATTTTATATATATATATAAAATTTATATATATATATATATCAAGTCTAGATTGATCTGACATGTGAGGCAGCGTGTGGAGAAGAATGAGCTGAAATGAAAATACAATCTGGAAGAATAACTTCAAAACAGTGCAGGCGGGACGAGAGCCCCACTGCTGACCCTTTATGACTCCCCCAAAGCCCCATGCTCACATCCTTCACTGTTAGCACATGGCACACTCCTAGGCAGCGTGAGGGTCAGGGAGGAAAGGCCCTGAATTCTCACACAGCAACATGGAGAAAAATCAATTTCAATCCTCTGAGGATGATATACTGCCTCTGAGGGTCACCAAATGCTATCAGTTCTCTGAGACCCTTGAGACTTGAAAGGAGATTTCCAAAAATCACCACACCTCAAGTTTTGGCCTGTGTGTTGAAAGCGTACACTGAATTTTTTCCCTTGAGTTTCCCAGGAGTTTTTCATCAGTCAATTAAAAGGCTAACTGTTGTACAAACCCACATAAGCAAAATAATTTGCATACTTTTGGGGAAACGATTTTGCCATTAATCATGGGAGCTGACCTTTTGGTTAATAAAAGGACAAAATAAAATAGTTGAGTAATATTTAGAATGAACAGCGAAGAAGTTAGTACAGTAAGAAGCATAAAACATATGTGGGTCTTCCATGGTGTCCTCTACTTCTTTGTATGTGACCTGTCTTGAAGTTTCTTAATGTTTGGGAACCTCAGTTTTCTTGGCTATAGATAAAACATCCAGTGCATCAATAACCCAAAATATGATGCACTGGTATCATATTTGCTATCATGATGGCAAACTAAAGAAGTCGTACAGAAATGGTTTTATTTTATTTTGTCTATGCATATAAAGGCATTTCCTGCATGGATTTATGTGTACAATGATAATATAGTTCGGCATAAGCCAGAAGCTGTTGGATCTGCTGGAACTAAAGTTACAGGATGCTATAAGCTGCCGTGTGGGTGCAAATTGAGGAAGATTGCTTCAAGATCTGCCTGTTTGTGTCCGTCCTAAACTCGGTGGGTTTGACATCACGGTTTGTTGTCTTTTAAAAGTACTTTGGCCTCTGTTGTATTATTTTAAGGTGTGCTACTTTTGTTCATGCTGCATATGTTTAACTCTGTGAAGCTGTGTTGCTGTCCCTGTCTAAAACACTTGATGGTCCGAAAAAGAGCTGAACAGCCAATAGCGAGGCAAGAGAAAGGATAGATATGGCTGGCAGGTAAAAAGGATAAATCGGAGGAGAAATCTGGAAGGAGAAAGAAGGAATGAGAGAGAACAAGGAGAGGAGGATGTTAAGGTCCAGTCACCCAGCTACCCAGCTACTCAGCCAGCCACAGAATAGGAGTGAAAGTAAGATTTACAGAAGAGAAAGATAAAAGCCCAGAGGCCAAAGGTAGTCAGGATAATTTAAGAAAAGCTGGCAAAAACAAGCCAAGCTAAGGCCAGATGCTTATAAGTAAGAATAAGACTCTTTGCGTGTATGCGCGCGCCCGTGTGTGTGTGCGTGTGTGTGTATGTGTGTGTGTGTGTGTGTGTGTGTGTGTGTGTGTGTGATTTATTTGGGAACTGGATGGGAGGGCCCTCAAAAAGACAAAATTCCAAAGATCAGGGAGCAAAAGAGTAAGAGCCAAAGAGTAAAGCAGCCAACAGTAGCCTTCCTTAAAGCAGCTGCTCTGTCCTCATATTGAGCAGCATGTTGGCAACCACCTTGGGATTAGCATTCCTATTTAGAGGGACTTTAAGTCCAGCAAAGTGAACTAGACACAGATCCCAAATCCGAAGAATTTTGTTCCTGACTTATATGCAAAATTTCACTGATTATGTCTTTTTAAAATGTAGTTTAATTTTTGAGATTATAATATGATTACATTATTTCTATCTTCCTTCAGCTCACCCCAATATGCTCCTTTTTACTCTCTTTCAAATTCATGGCCTCTTTTTACCCCATTAATTCTTGGTACATGCATATTTGTATACTTATGTACATATATATTTCTAAATATAACCTTCTCAGTCCGTATAATGTCACTTGTACCTATGTTTTTTGGGCTGACCATTTGACATTGAATAAGCAATGGATGTGCTTTTCCCTGGGGAGGGCTATTTCCTCTACTCTAAGCATTCCTTAGTTGCCTGCAGTTATCATATTTGCCCTACTAAGACCAGAGTGTTACTGACATTCTGACATTAAGAAGACGCTTATTTCCTCCACCATTCGACTGTGTTTGGAAATGTTAGTTTCACTCATAAAATAGCCAAACCTTTCCTCCTTAGTGTTCTCACCAGGTGAAAAATCCTGGTCCTGGCGGCTGACTGTGCAAGAACCAGCAATGGATGGTGTCCAACCATGGCAGCAAGGAACACCATCCCAGCAGCAACGTGGCCACAGGAATCTCTAGCCGAGACCAGTATCATGGAAGAGTTTCAAACTAGGAAGTTATGGGTCAAGTGAAAAGAAAGAGCTGAGAGCTCTTCTCCCCAAGAGAGAGTATCATGAATGCAGGACTGTAGTCACATAGAGGAATCCCAGACAACATTTGGAAACTAATGTGAGCAAGTAGTGGATAAGAACTAAACAAGCTGGAAATGTAAAACTGGTCATGGCATTGTGGTGTGAGGAGCAACGGGTGGCATCAAGTCCCATCAGTGCATAAGCCATTCTAATTGAAAGAGTCCCATCTTTTACATAATTTGAGGGTCATCACTGTCATCTGAATCCTTCATATCTCAATGTTTACTGTGTTATCTATCCCTATGTACAGCATTGATAAAACATCCATCCAATTAACACCGCTAACAGTAACCATAAAATAGTAATGGTAGTGAAATTAGTAAGAATTGCCAGACAATACTCTGTGATCTCAACACATCACTCATTATGAAATAAAGGTAATTGTGTATATAAAATATTGTTCTTCCTTGTAATTTTTTGCTGGGAAAAATTTGAGTACTTGATAATGGATATGGTTTTTAGTATTTATCCCTTTTGTTTGTGTTTAAGAAACTCTCTCTGAATATTATTATTTTTAGTCAGTCATTTTTCTCCTTACAGCATGTGAATAAAATTGCTTCCATCTTAAGAAATATGTGACGATTAAAGGTTTTAGTCCTATATAAAGTATTATTATTCTTTGTTCATATTACCTATTTGTTTGAAATTTGATGTGGGATACAATTTTAACCAATAAAAACAGAGTGTTTTTCTGGGGCCTCCATTAAAACTTCTGCCTAACTTGTCCATGAGGGCTTCTGGGAATAACAGTCATTATAGATGCTGCTGGCTTAGGTGAGGAGCTAGCATGCAGCTTTAGAGCAATTGCTGGTTACAAAGGCCAGACTCTTTGCCCTGGAATCCTCTGCCTGTCCTTGCAAATGGGCTACATGTGACAGGCAACTTAGTGCTTGTCCTCCTAATATTACTTGTCTTTGGCCTTAGAACACGTGACTGTTTTGATTCGTCACATATGCTGCTGAATAAACAATTTTGAGAGGAGAGAATTATTCTCTTTTGCCCAGGTGGGCACACAGGAATTCTCAGTGCCATAGAGGAAAAGCAGGAGAGGCCTAGTCAGAGAAACCATGAAAGCAGATTCACAGCTATGCAGCACAAGCAGGGAAGCAAACAGCCTCTCATAGCGGCCAAAGGCCAGCAGCAGCTCTTTCTTGCCTGCCTCGGGAAAGAATATGGCTCCTTCTCTCCTTCATTCCAACCTATTACTCAGTCTCAGACTGCTGATTGCCGGAGCCGCAAAGAAACAGGAATATGTTGTTTTAAAGCCCTAAATTTAAAGAAAAAAATTTCTGCTAAACTTACAGAGGAATGGTCGGCTAGAAAGAATCATGAAGTAACTGCCAATTTTAGATTTCAGCTAATTTATAACTCTGCTTGAAAGGGTTTCAGATCTTGCACTCCCAGACAATACAAACCCACTTCCATTCAAGTAGCTTTCCTTCGCCGTCCTCTGGAGCAGTTCACACAGTATGCTGTCTATGTATTTCTGTAAAGGGTTTGTTACTGCTCACTTGCCCTAGTTTGAAACCTTTGTATGATGTCTTGAGTGGTAACCTGCCTTGTACATCTCAAAAGAGAATGCTGCCGCCACCACCACCACCAACCCTCCATCACCCCCCTACCATATCACCACCACACCACCAACCCTCCACCACCCCCCCCACCACCCCCACCACCCCCACCACCACCACCACCACCACCACCACCACCACCACCACCACCACCACCACCACCACCACCACCACCACCACCACCACCACCACCACCACCATCACCACCACCATCACTGATGTTTAATCTGAAGACCACTTTGGTTTACTTCCTAGGCTACATGAGTCTTCCTGACTAAAAGAAAGAGAGGTTTTTGGTGCATTTGTACATTAAAAATACAGCAAAATTACTTACTGCAAATTATAAAATTTTCTGTACATAATTATATTGCTATTTCAAAAGAAAAAATAACAACCTTCATGTTGTATTGGCTGTGCTATGTAGATTGTTTTTTGACATCATTTTTAGGGGGAGGGATGGTTACTAAGAATGGTGTCTAGTGATGCTGAGTTGGATATTGAAAAGAGCATAAATCTATTATTCTGTGTATGATACTCCAGTTGCCACCAGTTTTCCATGAAAATGAATAATCTAAAGCATTTTCATAAATATTGATAAGAAATATTTGAATTCTGTGAGGTCTTTTCTCAAAGCATTATGCTTTATAAGCACAACTCAGACGCATATTTAATTTCAACTCAGGAGTCACTAGAGTATCACTTCTGAGGCAGTGGTCATCATAAACCCTCAGCTGAGCTTATGGAGGTTTATTAAGTATTTTGTAGAAGTTTTTGTTTTTGGTCTATATCAGGAAGATGATGCCCAATAGGAAGCATAAGATTATTTTGCCTTTCATCAGCACTTCAATCCACCCTAGAAGTCCTCATAAATAGTCCTGGAGATCTTGCCCACACTTAACGTTGAAATAGCAGAAGCTAGAAGAATGAGACCTATCAAAATCGTGTCTTCCTTTCCCAACTACTTTTACTAAATATGACTGATTCATTTTCTCCTAAATGTCAATTTCCTATTTTTGTAAAATGAAGTTAACCACAGTAATTAGTTCCTAGAATCAATGCTGGATAGAATAATTCATTTAATGGATCTAATGTGCATGAAGTATCCCATAAATATCAGGTCATTTTCTTTACCTAGATTTGGTTAGGACTTTATGAATTTACATGTAATTTACATGTCAAACCTAAATGTGTTCAAACTATTACTGCATGGTCTATTTTTATTATTTTATTATTTATACAATAGGCTTAGTCCTTGCCTGACACTGTGGACCAGATTAAGGTGAGTGTCTATTAATCTAATTGAGATCACAAGAGCCTTTCCATCATGTAGCTCTGTCTTCCTCTTCTGAACTCACTTGAACTACAAGGTGAAAGATGCAGTAATTCTTTTGGGGGCTACCAAAATGATGAAGTGAGGATGCCTGTTAATTCTATGCTTATTAGAAAAACACATAACTCATAACAGCTTTAATGATGAGACAACTTACTGTGTGCAAATGTTTTTGTTAGCAAAGATGGAAAGGGATTTGCCACAGATGGGAGAAAGGGAATGGTTTCAGGATTTTGGAATATTCACATTTTTTGATAGCTATAGTGTCCTATACAGAAATAGATACCTGTAAACATATTATGAAGTAGTCATTTATATTCACTTGGAGCTTAGCTCTGTCGTTTAGTCAACTGGGCTTCTGGGGCTTTACAATTTTCCAAACATCAGTTGTATAGAGAGATTCCCTGACACAATTTATGCCCTTAAGGAGGCTGAAAGGAAAAGGAGACAATCTGAACATAAATATACATGGGAAAGGGCAAATAGAAAATAAAATGTGAGAGGGACAATGCCTTCCTGGAATATAACCATGTGTTTTATGGTGCACATTAATGAAAGAGGTAGATCCAATGAATAGCTCCCTAGACACATAGACTGAAGTATATCAGGATCCTTGAAAATTAACTTCTCATGGAGCAGATCCACTTTAAAGAACTAACTATGCCATCAAGCACATATAATCTAACAATAGCATCTGAAAACCAAAGTAGCAATGATGGTAAAATAAAGGCTTGCTTTGCTATTGAGATATATAACAAATATATCACATATGTAGAATAAACCAGATAAATAGGTCCCAGGCTTGGTTAGAAATACATGAAAATATCAAATGCCTTTTTCTACTTCAAGCAATTTTAGTAGTGTGTTGATAGTACACACAGACACACACACACTTAAGTGAGTTGGCTCACCAAAGAATATATGTGTGATCCATGGTGTTTTAATCTTTTGCTGTGCAGTTCTCATTCACCTACTTTGTGACAAGTAGCTCATATAGTTTTGATTCTTCTGTATATTAAACATAGTTTTTCTCCTGAAAGTAAGGACATACAGGTTCCAAACAAAGACTTCATAAAACATTGGATTTGAAGAAGACCCCCCATAACCAAAACTCTGAAACTGTTGCCTTGCTTAGAATTTAAAGATGATCCATAATATTGAAAGTGGAATGGTTTTTTTGCCATATTGGAAAATACTAAATTAAAACAGTTATTTTCAATTCAGGTTCTTGCCATGTATTAGTTACTAAAGAACATGAGTAATAGACTGTGAAAAGATTGGTAACTGCCCCAGTTGTCATCCATCAGAGAGCCTTCACCCAGCAATTGATAGAAACAGGTGCAGAGATCCACAACCAAGCCCTGGATCAAGCTTTGGGAATCCTATTAAAGAAAGGGTGGAAGGATTGTACAAGACGAATGGGTCAAGACCATCACAAAGGAACCCGGAGAAACAACTAACCTGGGCTAATAGGAGTTTACAGACTCTGGACCAATAGCTAGGGAGTCTGCATGGGACCAACCTAAGCCCTCTACATCTGTGTGACAGTTGTGCAGCTTGGTCCCCTTGTGGGACTCCTAGTGTTTGGAGAATGGCCTGCCCCTAATGATTTGGCTGGCTTCCAGGAACCTATTACTCATACTGGATTGCCTTGCCCAGCATTTATACAAGGTAAGGAGCTTAGTCTTACTACAACTTGATTTGTCATCCTTTGTTGACACTCATTAGAGGCCCTCCCCTTTTTGAACAGAAATAGAGGGGTTGGCAGAGGGGAAGCGGGGGCCGGGGGGAGAGGGGAAATTGCAGTTGTGATGCAAAATAAATGAATAAACTTAATAATAATAATAATTAATAAAGTGAATTTCTATAATGAGAATCCGGGATGATTGATTTGAAAATAAAGGCAAGCTTTGCAATTAAGTTCCCTAAGAAATGCTTTGTCTAAGTAGAGTAAGCTGGATCAATGGGTCTAAGGTTTGCTTTAAAAGTTCTGAAAATACACAATGCCATTTTCTTCCACAAACAATTATTTTGATAAAGTGTGTTAAAATTAATACTATTTTTATTTTCCTAATGCTTTTAGAGTATATGAAGTTAAGTCAGGTGCCTCTTAGAGAAGGGATAATGTGACAATTGCCATTTGATAAAATTGCCATTTATTTGTCAGAAATCAGAGGATGAATTATTCAAGGATAGAATAACTAATTGTTTTTCATTTTAAATAGGAGGTTGTTATTTTTGGCTTAAATCTTAAATTGTATCCAGAAGGTCATATGGTGAAGATGTAGTCTCTACTTGATGGTGCCTTAGAGATTGTGGAAACATGAGGAGCGGAAACCAACACAGAGGAAGCATCTCACTGAACACTTGAATGCTGTGCTGAGATACTGTCTCTGTCTCTTGCTTGCTTTCTGGTCACCATGAGGAAAGCTGCTTGCCTCTGGCACGCACTTCTAAATGATGAAGTACCTCACATTAGTATCAAATGGAAGAACCAAGTGATCATAGACCATGACCTCCAAATTCTCAGTAGTAAATGTTTCTCCCTTTTAATAGTTCATCTAGGTACTTTGTTGAAATGCAAAAAGTAACTGGCCTAATTTCTTAAAGAGTAAGTAAATAGATGAAAAGCAAAAAAAAATCAAGCTTCAACTAAAGATTACTTTTTAATAATAAACTACCCTGTGAATTTTGCAATATAATTTGAGATTTAAGAATTGAAAATACAATGCTATAGCAAAGCACCTTGTATTACCATTTATATAAGCTACTCTTATATAAATTACTCTCATTTGTATGAACTCAATGTCAAGTTTATTTGTGTAAAAATATAGGAATAAATAAATTCTGTTATTTCAAAAATAGGCAATATTCCTCACAAAATATGTAAAACATTGAAGACTAAAATAATCATTCATCTCCATTAAGGCAATATTTTTCTAAAGAATTTTTAGTTTTACCCTGGAAAATGTGTTCATCATTGTCTTCGGATTTCTATTGTTACAATTAAAAAATTATGACAAAAAAAACAACAAAGTGAGGAGGAAAGGACTTATTTATTTCATCTTGCAATTTCTACTTCATCATTCGGGAAAGACAGAGCAGGAGTTCAAGGCTCGAACCTGGAGGCAGTAATGGATGAAGAGGTCATGGAGGAGTACAGTTTACTGATTTGCTCCTCATAGCTTGCCCAGCCTGCTTTCTTCCAGCATCCAGGACCACCTGCTTAGGAGTGGCACTGTCCACCGTGAGCTGGGCCCTCCCACATTAATCATCAATGAGGAAAACGCACCACATGGTAGCACTAGGACACATTTTCATGATTGAGGTTTCCTCTTCCCAAAGCCTCTAGCTTGTGTTGAATTGACATAAAAGTAGCTGGCAAAATCATTTGTAGTATATTCAATATTTTTTGATTAATAACATAACTCTACTAAAGGCCTACATCCAGGATACTTTTTAAAATTTTTATTTCATAAAATGATGTGTGTGTGGTGTGACACACGTGCCACAGCATGGGGCCTAGCAAAGAGGATAACTTGCTGGAGTTGGTTTTCTTCTGCCACCATGTGGTTTCCTGGGGATCAAAGTCATGTCATTAGGTTTAGTAGCAGGGATGTTTATGCCATCAGAGCCATGTAGGCAGCTCCCAAAAAACCTTTATATAGAGAGATTTGTGATTTATCTTGAATCAATATCACACTCATGCAGGAGGCAAAAGCATGCCCACAAGTTCAGGACAGCATTAGTAATATGTTAAAATGGGTTCGAATGAATACATAAATAAATAAATGTGGATCTAACAATTTCTAAATCATAATTTAGTTTGTCTACCTGATTTAGGTCAAGACAAGTATGTCAGATTGAAAAGAAAGATTATTTCAAGCAAAATGTTATGATTCATTTGACAAAACTCTCTTAAGGGGATGGAATGGGCTGTTCAATTCACAAATTAAAAAGGAGGGTGCAAACTTTCATTCTGTTAAATAAGATTGTGATGCACAATGGTGGGTGGTATAGGAGGTCCTTCTGTGTTTGTGTTGCTTTCATTGGTTGAATAAAGAAACTGCCTTGGCCTTTTGATAGGGCAGAACTTAGATAGGTGGGGGGAAAAGAGAACTGAATGCTTGGAGAAAGAAGGCAGACAGAGAGAGCTGCCAGAGTCAGACATGCTGAATCTTTCCTGGTAAGCCATGACCTCGTGGTAAACACAGATTAATAGAAATGGGTTAGATCAAGATGTGAGAGTTGGCCAAGAAAAGGCTAGACATAATGGGCCAGGCAGTAATTTAATTAATACAATTTCTGTGTGGTTATTTTGGGTGTAAGCTAGCCGGGCGGTGGGACACGGCCCGCTTGCCTCCTTACTACAGGTGGGAAGCTATCAGCATGATATAGGAGAATACATATTCATTAAAAATAGTCATTTGAGCTCACATCTTACTGTGCATTTACTGATTTTAAATATAGACTTAAAGAGTTTAATTATCAATCCAAAATTATACAGGACCCAACTTAAAAACATACTTTTACATAAAAAGAAACTGAGAGATTTTAAGACCATTTCTCCCAGTGTTCAGGACCATTCTACCTCAGCTGAGACTGGCAAGTTCCTTTAAGATCGATTGTCTGTATCTGAGTTTCCACTCTTACCCCAAGAAGGGACAATAGATGACTTTCTCCACATTCCAAGCACAGAAAGAATGGCTTCAAAGAGAGTTCCTTTATGATTCCACATCTAATGTTTGGATCCCTTGGGGGCAAAGTCTGAAAGTGGAGGCTCCCTCAGGAGCTGCTTTGTGGGGCAGCTGAGCCAAGCAAGATGCCTGAGCCAGGGAAATTTTGCTCCCATGGACTCAGAGCATGTTTTCTGAGCATGCGCTGTCAGCATTGGGCTTTGCACTCTTAGTACAATAATAGACCCAAAGGGTCAAGATTTCAGCCTGACTTAGCTTGTTTATCCTTGTATTCCCAGGATTTGCAGTGGTCTTTGTCCATAGGAGCTGCTCAACACATATGGCAAACAAATTAGAATACTAATTCCTTCAGACCATCAGTCAACCCCTCAGTCCTCATCTTGGAAATCAGATCAACCCACAAATCTCTGGCAGACTTTGTTTGACATGAGAGCATCTCTATGAGTGGATTTTCTCTCCACAAATATGGAGGAACCCTGCTCTTCATCTCAAGCATGTGGATAACAGTGTATCTAGTTCAAAGACAGCCATCACTCTGAGGTGCTTTACCTGCTGGATTTCTGCTGCCCCCTGAGCTCACATTCAATGCCTTTTTTGTTCTAGAGTGTTGAAATCAGACCAGAGGACAGTGCCTCCCTAGACCTCACTTTTTTCAAGCAAAGTGTCTGGAGAAGAGAGTTTTAGCTTATTTTAAAGTGGGCAGATTGAGCAGATTTGTTTGTGCTGTTAAGAAACAATAGCATGTAGATGACAGATCTGAGAAAGGAGGAAAATCTATAATTGGGTAACAGTGATTTCAGAGGAAAAAAAGCATGAGCAGGTCAGAACAAAATAATTTTTACTTATGAAGGTATGGAAAAGATAAAGAGGTTTCTGTGGCTACCACCCTAATATGTTGTGTCTCCTCACATTTTAATATCTATGCATATATACTCTATACAACTATATAATATACTGCAGTGGAGTCTTGAGAATCTGTGGTGAAGGAGAGGTAAAGTGAGTAGCCTTTTTATGAATGCGGCTGAACTGCCAGATGGCCACTGTTTCCTCCTGTCTCTGCTCCTGGTTGAATACATTACCTTGAGCATGGTGCTTGAATTTTTTTGAGGCTCAGTTTTCTCATTAATATAATGAAAGTTTGTCTTAGTTTTGGTTTTAGTACTGGTAAGAGACACCATGAACATGGCAACTCTTATAAAGGAAAACATTTAATTGGGGTTGGCTTACAGTTCAGAGGTTTAGTCCATTAGTGTTATGGTGGGAAACCTGACAGCTTGCAGGCAAACATGATGCTGGAGGGGTAGCTGAGCACTCTACATCTGAATCAGCTAGCAGAAGCAAAAGAGAATGACACTGGACCTGGCTTAAGCTTTTGAAATGTCAAAGCCTATTCCCCACCACCTCCTGTGATATACTTCTGAAAACAAGGCTATACCTACTTTCAACAAGTCCACAGCTAATAGTGCCATTCCCTATGAGCCTTTGAGGGTCATTTTCATTTAAATACACTCTATCTGCTTAACATGGTTATTCTGTGGACCATGTGAAGTAATACTCATAAGGTGTTTATTGTTGTAAGGAGAGGGCCCGCTTGTTTGTCCTGGCCACCCGGCTAGCTTAGCCCCAAAATAACCACACAGAAATTGTATTAATTAAATCACTGCTTGGCCCATTAGTTATAGCCTCTTATTGGCTAACTCTCACATCTTGATTTAACCCATTTCTATTAATCTGTATATCGCCACGTGGCAGTGGCTTACCGGGAAAGATTCAGCATGACTATCTTTGGCAGCTCCATGGCATTCCTCTGACTCTGTTTTCTTCCTCCCAGAATTCAGTTCCATCTTCCCCGCCTACCTAAGTTCTGCACCTATCAGGCTAAGGCATTTTCTTTATTCATTAACCAATACAAGCAACACATAGAAAGGACCAGTTTATACTATCAATGATCTGTTCCTTAACTATTATTAGTTGATCATATGTCTCTTTTATTATTATCTGTGGCTATATCAACTTCCAGGTTAGTACTTAGACTATTTTTAATAGTTAGGTAGTCTTTGAAGCATGATGATTTTACTTAAAAAATGCTCTTTTCCCCAAAATTTTCTTATTACTAATCATGATATAAAATTCTTGGATTTCAAATACTTGATAGAATGAGTAAGTAAGTTTGAGCATAAAATGTATACATTGCACTTTGAATTGCACAAGAAGTGGCATAATATGTTTGGCCCCAAATGGTACTGCATTGTAATTGGATAATAAAAAGAAAATAATGAAGCTTCATGATTATTATTAATGTGTATATGTGACTTTCTGTTTATCTGGGAAAGTGAAGTATTTCATATTTAATAAAGAGCAACCAGTTTTAGCCAAGGGAGTTCTTTTTATCATATTGACTCTCCTTTCTTTAAGCACAACCTTTCAGAGCTTCTGTATGCCTCACAAGGCTCTGAGAGCAATGTGTTGTGAAATCGACTTCCTGGAATGCTGATTAGCCCGTTGGTGACAAACAGCATAGGTAGCAGTGGTGGAAATCCTACTGCCAGAACAGATGCTCAGAGAATTTGACTCAGACTGGGGAAAGGGAAGTTAGATGATAAAGAATCTACCACAGCAACGAGGCTTAGTGCAGACTCGGATATCTGACATCCGAACTATCTGCTAAACTTTCCAGGAGGCTTTCTGCTTCCAACTGATACTTCTGTCTGCTTCTTGGCAAATCTATTCCCCTGTGTGTCTGCCTAGTACCTTTCTGAGGTCTTGGTGTCCCTCTGCCATCCTGGGCCATTTTAAAATAGACAACTCAGTGCTGATGAATGTGCCTAAGCATTTTCCTGGAAAAAAGCAAAAGAATCTAATATTTCCTGTTCAGTAAAAGAACTAACAAACGCCAACAAATAGGAACATCTACGTGCCCTCCAATCCCAAGGAAAGACACCGGAAGAGAAAAGGAAAGCTGCCTTCTCCTGGGCACTGGAAAACACAGTAGAATGTGGTGAACTTGGTGTTTTGCCTGCCTTTCCAAATTCTTGCTTTCCCAGGCTTTCATTTGTTGGGAAGATACCCTGAAGTTTTCATTTCACAATAAAGTTTATCTTGTTTTCACAATGAGTTTGCTCAGCCACATCACATGTCCTTTGTAAGTTTGGGTTACAGTGTTCATTGTCTAGATGCAGGCAGCCTTTTTAATGGCTTCTTGCAGCATGCTCTATGCTTCCCTGTGCAGCCCTTAGAGTAGCCTTTCTCAGACCTAAAGCTTTGCATCCAGGAACTGATCTGTTCAGCTCAGGCCCACACAATGACACCCATCATGAAAAGAGCCAATCAAAAGCGCTGAGCAAGACTCACCAAACTGGAAAGGGGCAAGCTAAAAAAAAAAAAGAAAAAGAAAAAGCACTGGGTACTTGGTTAACCCCTGCCTCTCCCTCCCCATCTTTTATTACAGACATCACACACACCAACACACACACACACACACACACACATACAGAGAGACACACACACACATTCAGCATGCACCAAAATTGTATTTTTTTTCTTTCATTACTACAGTCTACACGAAATGCTATGTCAGTGTTTTGATGCATCCAGGGACTGAATGTAAACAGCACGGTACAACTCTAGAAACTGCCATCATAAAATATTTTAAGAGGCAGAATAGAGTAAAATAAAATAAAAATGTCTTTTTATGTGATATCTCAGAGTAATTCAGGATTTATGGTACCTTAACCTTTAGAATCCAAAATATTAAGCTATGTTTCTTAGAGATAATAACTCGGTTGTCCCTCACTTATGTGTCTTAGATAAAAGCCTACTGCCACAGAATCCATGAATGTTCAAATACCCTTGCGGGCCCTTAGTAGTAAATCTTATGGAATAGCTTATGGCCAATGTAATGGCCCACAGTAGCCTGCGAATATCATGAATTCTAATAATACTTACATCAGTAGAAACATGAAGTAATGTCTCCATTGTAATTAAATGATGTATTTAGAGCAGTGGACTAAATGGTCCCCTAGTGTGTTGGTGATATATTCTAATAGTCTTCTCTTTACAGCCCCACACGGTAATATTCATGCTTTATTCTGGAGGGCTTTGCTTCTGACTGAACATTTGAATTGCAACATTAAGTGGTAAAGTGGATTATAGCAAGACCCCATGAATATGGATCCTGATCAAGAAACTAAGTGCTTAAAAAAATAAGATGTTACTATTTAAATAGAGTGATTACAAAAACATTTTTACATGGAGGAATGTCGGGAGTCTTCTTGCTTTTTATTCTTTATCCCAGAAGCCGAACATATTTGCCACAATTAAAAATTTAGTAGGGTGAAACACCAGACTTTAAATCACTATAATTTCTACTGCGCTTATTGAATTTAATTTGGGCTGTTTGAGGTACAAATTAGTTTTGATAATAATTACTGTATTCTCTTTTTATAACATGTTCATTTCCAAGCTTATAGCCAACCATAGAGCCTACATGCAGGATGCAGGGCAGGGCCATCTATCAGTTACCAGGTTGGAAAGGAAACTATCCTGCAGCTGATTAGTTAAATAACGTCACATTGTGGGCTCTCGTTCTTTATTTTCCAGCTGAACCGGACACTAAAGCAGTAGCTTGAGGCAGTAAGTGCCTACGGACCTGCTGAGGGCATTTCAGTCTAGCCAGGATAGTGGGTGAGAATGTGTCAGAAGGGAAATCTAGCCTCTTTGGTGATGGAGTAGGACAGTGTCTGCCTGTAGAAAATGCAAACACTGTAATGGAAAAGAACAGTGTGTCTATTTAATAGTTTTGTCAGTAAATGGATCTTATGTGTCTAAGAGTTTTTCAGTGTAAGTAGACTGTTAAATGTGGATTAGAGGATGAAACATGGTATCTGTGTTCTACCTTCTATTTTGCCCAAGAGAGTGAATGTTGATCTGTGGGGGTTCATGCAACGCTGTCTGTATGTGGTGTATATTTGAGTGTTTATCTGTCTATTGAAATCCTGTGGCTTTACATCTCCTAAACTGTCAGAAGTACACCACGCACACCACTGAGATTTACATGCAATGGCTTTTGTTGTGGTTCAAATTATTTTCCACTTAAAACAATTGAACATGCCTCATTTCTTAAATTGCCCTTTGTTAAATATGAAATCCTGGCACCTGTACTGCAGATCCAGGAACTGAAACAATGCATCCTTGTTTTGTGCACAGAGGAGCTAATGGTGAGGTTGTGGTAAGTGTACATTAACCTTTATTTCTTATTTATTCACTTGAGATTGCTGGAAGTCGGACGTTTGTGGGATGTACTCAAGGTTTTATAGAGTGTCACAGAGATGTCTACTTAGGTTAAATTGACAACACACAAACTGCTCCAGAAAAAAAAAAAGGAAGAAAGAAAGAAAGAAAGAAAGAAAGAAAGAAAGAAAGAAAGAAAGAAAGAAAGAAAGAAAGAAAGGGACCAGTGCAGGAACATGGAGACTGGGGGCAAATACAACACTCTAGCTAAATGAAGAGCTCTCTATTTGGCCAGTTTTGACGTGGCTTTGGTTGGCAAGCTAATTCTTTGAGTACCACCCTTGAAAATCATGCTAATGAGGCTCTTCACTTCATCAAGTAGGATTGTGGACCTTTTTGTCTGCATCATTAAGGCCCCAAATTGCCCCATTAGCAAGGCCTGAAGTTGCCCCACAGGGTCAATATTTAATGCAGGTGAGCTTGGGTTAACTACCTTCAGAAGCCTCTGGACAACAAACAGTGTGGAGTGCTAGCTATAGGCAAATTCATTTTCTTCCTAAATTTCTCCTGTAACATACCAATTTCCATAGAGGAATTGTTTTTAATTCATCTGGGGAAATATAAATACTTGGGGATTATTTTGTATTGCTGATTTCAAAGGAGTAAACTTTAAAATAAAAGACAAAAAAATTTCATGAAGCATCTTTATCTGTGGCTCATAGCTTTAACTTTCCTACCTGTAAAATGAAAATAATTATACTGCTTTTGGGGAAACTTGATAGGATAATATTTTCTTTAAATAATGGATGGAGACCTGATGTAAAATAATAAAAATAATAAAAGTAATGGCAAAACTTACCAAGGTTTTATGAAATTTTTCTGTAAGACTTTTATCGTTTTAATGGGTATCCTTATTAATTAATGAGTTAAAATTCATGGAAAGTTAGAACTGTAAGTAGGGCTCAGAATGTGTGCAAATATAAAGATTCAGAATAAGGTTCTATGGTAGTGACAGTGGGAAAATATAAAGGCAGGATGTTGTGCATTTTAAAACATAAATACACAATTTTTCTCACTCATTAAAATTTGAAGTGGGAGGGAAAGGCAAAATGATTCTTCCTATATCTCTCTTGTCCTTTGGGCTTCCCGAGAACTGGTTAATACTCCATGGCTGCTCGTTTCCTCTAGAGACATTCAGTGTTGGGAGGGAATAGCAATTATCTCCCGAAGCATGCTCAGCAGAACACACTGGTGAGGCCAGGCCAGGAAACCTTTCCTATGTAGTACCCGAAAGATGAGAGTGCCGGTTCTACTTGCCAGCAAGTATGTGAAACAGTGGCTTCAAGATTATACTCTACATCTGAGTACAGATAACACTGACGTTGCTGTGTTAAGGTTAATTCCTGTGCACTTAGGGCCCCTGGAATCCATATCACCTCTGTGGCTGGTACCTGCAAAGTCACTTTTGCTGCTGAATGGGGCCCCAATTAAGAAGTGCTTGCTGGTGTCCTTCCAGCAATATCTTGTGAGTTTGAACAATTTTAGTGATATAAATGTAACAAGGAGAAATGAATTCTCTTTAGCCTCTATTCAGCCAAAATTAGCCTCCGTGGATTCTGGCTCACAAAAGCACCACGGGCTCCTGGCTGTGCTCTGTAGCTGTGAAATAGAATCAAGATGCCATTAGGCATCCCAAGCTGCCTCCTTCTCCAGGGCAGACAATAAAAATGACAACAGGGGATTGTCCCTCAGCTAGTCTAACAAGGGGGAGGGTTCTTTTCTAAATGACTAGACGTCTGTTTAGCTGAGGGGAAAAATTTAAAGGGGCCATGGGCCACAGTCTCTTTAATTCTTTGGCTCATATGTTTGCTTCTAAGGTCACTTTTCTGGAGACCTTGAATACTACCTCTATTGGCACATATGAACCACAGCACCCCTCCCACCTACACGCACACATCCACCACCACCACCAGGAACTTTAAGAGAATTTGTGCTGAGACAGAGAGTCCAGAGAGTAACAATGTTCTGCAAGAAATATTAGAATATTTAGTAATTGTTCACATATTATAAATCTTGTCATTTTTTTTCTTTTAACCTGGTGATAAAGGAATATCCCTAAATTAGACAAATCGTACATCAGGAATAGATTTTCTTTCTTCAGAATTTCCAGAGAAGCAATAGATACGGATGGATGTTTGCAGAAAACTGTTTTGAACTGCTAAGAGGTGCGCAATGGGCTCCATGTCCCGGGCTTTGTCACTGCACGCTCCTGTGGCTCTCAGGAGGAGCTTCTCTATTCTTCTTTCTGTTGGAGGGGGTCAGGTGTTTAGCTTCTTTAAACTGGAGAGGCCTCCCTAGTAGATTACGACCTTGTCGAATGGGTGTCTCATTGTCCTAAGTTCCATATCAATGTATCAGCTTCTGTCCTGTATCAAAAGTGCAAAAGAGTAAACATTTTTCTCTCCATTCTAGGATAAATTTGATATAACTTCTTCAGACCTCGCTTAAATTCGATTAAACATTCTTTCTTTTTCTGACTGGCTCAGAAAACAGAATTTCTTCTACCTCCCTTGACAGATGCCATTGGATAAAATTTAATACAGCTCGTCAATGACTATCAGAAAGGTAAAGACTTCATCAACAATTCATCGTGACTGCACTGCTTCACACAGAGTTATAAATGTATATTTCATGATCACTTCTCCTTAGCTTCAATCAAAATTACTGGCAGGAACTAATTTTATATAATCCACAGTGTCAGTTACTAATGTTAGTGGAAAGTAAATCATACTGTTTTCATTATTGAATTGCTAATACTTAGAGGTTGTAATATTCCATATAGACAATCTTTAGTAAGCAATTATTTATGTACTCCCTTACTGGATGTTGCTGAAGCAAGGCATTTCTTCAATAGGAAGTGAAATTTCTTGTCAATAGTTCTTTCTGTAAAGTCATTCATTGATATGGCTTCCACAAACTTGCACAAAAGAATAATTTTCATATTTGTTACAATATTCCTGCTAAAAAGAAAATCAAAACTAATGTCCTTGGAGGTAACCAGAAGCTGCCCATTTGAAATTAAGGATCATTCAATTAGAGAAACTTGTGCCTGGTACTGTAAACCTAGACAATTCTTCATGGCTGGTAAGGTGAGGTCCCAGATCCTAGAAGAGAAGCTACAACTGCCATTTTCCTAAATCCATATAATTTCTGAGTGCATTCTAAAAATGTAGGTTCATACAGACACAGGTGAGTATAGCTCTCAGTAACCATCAAGGAAGCTTCTCTATACAGCAGATGAAGACCACCGCAGGAGCACAGTACTGGTCAATCCCAATCTACAGCAAAATCTCTGTAGCTAAGGCTATGGCAACACTGTGAAAGAGGTGACAGGAAGATTGTTAAGAGCCAGAGGGCCAGGACATCTGCTGATAGATAGTGTCTTCTGTATTTGACAGAAAAATTCCACCCATGAAACCTCAAAAGTGTGTTTGGCTAAATGAGACTTTACAAAGATAACAGTAATTGACATGCAAATATAAATGGGGTGGAAATCACAAAGGGTCCCAGCCCTAGAAGAAATACAGGCAACTAACTGCTGTAGAGGAGGGAGAATCAATCTTCTCCTCTCAGATACCAGATCCCGATCTATTATCGAATACCATGTGGTCAGCCTTAAACAAATACACATATGAGCAATACTATGCATAACAATAATAACTAAAGAAAAAGTAATTAATTTGAGAGGGAGTAAGAGGACATGGGAAAAATTGTATGGCAGAGAGTGAACACTGGGAGGGGATGATAAGTGTACAAATGTAGAAAATTCTCAGGAAAAAATTAAATTAAAAAAATAGAGTTTGAGAGGGAACAGTGTTTCAGAAAGTCATAAATTGCCAAATCAAAAGTCAATATAAATTAACAAAATCAAAAATGAAAAGGGCTTCAAAACAACAGATACTGAGGAAATCCAGAGAATCATTAGGTTGTACTTCAAAAACCTATATTCCATAGAATTGGAAAATCTAAAAATAATAGAAAATTTTCCTGATAGGTACAATATATCTAAATTAGATCAAGACCAGAAAAACAATCTAAATAGACCTAATCAGAAAAACAATCTAAATAGACCTAATAAACACCCAAGGAAATAGAAGTAACCATTAAAAGTATCCCAAACAAAACAAGCCCAGGGCCAAATGGACTCAGTACAGAATTTTACCAGACTTTCAAAGAAGAGCTAATACCAATACTTCTCAAATTGTTCCACACAATAGAAACAGAAGAAACATTGCCAATTCTTTTCATGAGGCTACAGTTACCCTATGAGGTACAGATACCCAAACCACACAAAGATGTAACAAAGGAAAAGGATTAAAGTCCAGTCTCCCTCTTGAACATTGATGCAAAAGATACTCAATAAAATACTGGCAAACCATTTAAAAATTCATAAAAAATCATTCGCCATCATCAAGTAGGCTTCATCCAAGAGATGCAGGGATGATTCAACATGTAAATATCTATCAGTGTAATGCACCATAAAAGCAAACTGAAGGGAAAACCCCACATGATCATCTCATTAGATGATGAAAATGCCTTTGACAAAACCCAAAAGCCCTTCATAATAAAGGCCTTGGAAAAATAAGGGATAGCATAGAAATGACAGAAGCAGCTTGGTACCTTAATACCCAAGGTTTTTCTGCACTGTTGGGACAACTATCTTCAGTTTACAGTCTAGAATGTCTGACAAACTTTTCTGTGAAGCATGAATTTTTAAGAACTGTCCCACCGTATCTTGGCAAAGTTTAGCAGTACTTTTTTCTTTGTGTCCTGTTTCTCCAGTTTGTACAGTATACTGTCAGCAGTTGAAGCAATGTCAGTTTCTTGCCCAAATGGCTAGCTTTCCTGCAATGAAAGCAAACTCCATATGAAGGTTCTTTGATGCTCATCATCCTTTTTTGAAGTAAGTTGGTGCTGCCAGAAGCATATGTGTCCCAATGACGTGAAAATCCTTAGGTTATAAAACATCTTAAATGACATATTCTGTATGTCTCTGAAACATTTGAAGACCATCTATCTACCCAAAATACAAGTTTGACCTTGTAAAATTACCTAATGACTATAAATTTGATTATTATATATGACTATCCACTAACCTGTAGTTTTTAATTATCCTAAACAGTTTTTAATAATAAGTTTCAAGTATTAAACTTTATATTCCAATTTTTAATGAACTGCATAGTACAATTCTTTAAACCAAAGTAGAAGGATATGTTATATATTACAGAAATAACCTTAAATTTGTATCAATATACAAAAATTATAAAAATGTATAATATTTTGCATAATAATTGTCTTTTCCCCTATATTCCTTTATCCCCACTAAATGATGACAAACATCTATAACCCACCAAATGACCAAAAAACACCCACTGAACCTCATAGAAATATAGATATTGTTTTCTCTAGGCTTCTTCCTGTTATCTAGTGGTGAAAACATCCCCAGAGAACCTGGAAAAATTGGCATAATGGTAAAGTCCTAAGAAAACTAGTTATAAGTTTTGTTGTCCAGTCTCTGTGCTATGAGAAATTACAAGGCTTAACTGAAATTCTGGCTAGAATTGTCTATGAGGCTGGACCATCTATGCTAGCAGTCTTGAAGATGTTCTAAATGAAGAACTCATTGGAAAGTGGAACAGAGGCATTCTGAAAAACTAGATCACCTGGCCCATCTGTTTTCATTGGTGAAAACACACAAACTTTCAAAAGTAACATATATATTGGCATAAATACCAATATTGGACTGTGTGTTGTACACAAGCTAGACAAAGATGGTTTTTTTATTGTTTTATATTTGATCAGGTAAAAGGCATCTATGAACTTTGTACTTTTTTTTTTTTTTACTATTAACCAAATCTCTGTCATGTCCTATGAAAGGATAGTATGTAATAATCATTGGGACTCTACAATGAACAAGTTTTATCATGTCTCCTCCAGTCTCAGAGCTGTTCCTGTGTCCAGGGATCAGCATATGTGTTATTTGCCTTTAGTTTTTCTAGGTTTATTTCTTTATGTCTGCAGCCATGACTTTTAGAGGGTCTCCCCCAATCAAATCTGATTTGAATAATTTTGAAGGAATCCACAGCCTTTCATTTTCTGTGGAAGCAAAAGCATAACCTCTCCCCCATTGTAATACATTTTCTTTAATACATTTTTAAGTTAAGACATCCCTAAAGTATATGGACTGATTTACTTCAGCAGTTGCTTTTACAGCCCCATGTCTCTAAGCAGCTGTTATTCACTCATCAGCATTCAAAAAATTCAAAGTCAACAAAGCATATAGAGAATCCAGACTCATTGCCTTTTCTCATCTTCACAAGACTTCTTTGGAATATTACTTAACTCTTTTTTCAACACTTTATTTAATTATTTTTAAACTATTTTTTCTATGACTGTTTATGTCCATTTTCTTTTCTTTCTTAAGCACCTATGCACACTGTAACCTGTTTCCAGTTTTTTTTTTTCAATCTGGGCCTGTTTTACTGTGAACCCATACTGTTCACTGACTTTCTGAGCCAAACCTTAAACTGCCAAACAGCAGCAAGGCCCTCTGTCATGCAGATCTGGTGGTTGGCTCCACTCCCTGTCTGTCTCTGAGAACCTAATCTTATGCCCACTGGACTGGCTGAGAGCTGCTATTAACACCAGTTGGGTGTTGAGTGCATTTACATTCCCCACTTCTAGGAATCTGATGCCCACAGAGTAGCAGGTGTTTTTTACTTAGCTTGATGTTTCTGCTTAGCTACTTAGTGAGCTGGCTGCTCAAGTGCACTGCTGCACAGCATTGCTTCTTAAAGGAGCCCTATCCTTTATTATTAGAGCTTTCTCTTGCCCTATATGGAAATTCAGGCCCCATATTTGGTGCCAATTAACAACTCTACCAAGCTTTGAATCTAGCAAACTACAATATTTACACTCTGGCAAGATATACTTTTGGATGTAATAGTGGAATGAACTTTGAAGGAAAAACTAAGTCAATTATGATTGGATAAGGGCCTATTTTATAGGAGGAACTCATGTTTGGTACTGTAAATCTGGCCAAGAACCTATAATTAAGGATCCCATAGGCTCTCAGAGGTGAACCTACTACTATTAGTTGCTACTCAATGGATATATTATTAAACTGTTTTTTAAAATATGTATCCTTATGTTTATATATTAGTGCAGCTTTTCATCCTCATCAAGGAATCATTTTTGTGTTGTGAATGGAAGTTAATACAGAAGTACCTAGTCAAAATGCAGATAACAAGTGGAGTGCTCAGCCATAAATACCACATCTATAACACACTCTCTGTCACACACACACCTAAGGCTCAGAGAACACTGTGAAAGAGAGACACAGGAAGCTTTAAGATCCAGAGGTCAGGCAGGGAGAACTTTGGCAAAATAGTGTCTTTTGGCTATTAATGGACTGTTGCAACCATGAACAGGAACTGTGGTTGCCTGCACAATGTCTAAACAAGATCAAGCCAGTCAATATTACAGCAAGGATAGAATAGGGTCACATAACATCTCATTTCCAGCTGGTCCGCTATTGACAGTTGATTGCCAGTTTCTTTAGAGGTAAGGTTCTTAGTAGGTTGGCCATGCCACACTGGAAGGTCACATAGTCACAAAAATATTACAGCACTATTTGAATTTAAAGAAAAGAAAATGAGGACATGAAGTAGGGAGGGGAACATGGAAGAAATCTTGGAAGGTTTGGTGGAGAGAAGTGGGGTTTGAGTATGACCAAAGCACATTTTATGCATACATGAAATTCTCAAAAAATAAATTTAAAAATATATTTTAAAGTGTTGTACACAGATGAAACAGTAGATTAAAGTTTACTCTTTAAAACTATAGAATAGGGAAATGCTCACAATTGTGAAGTAGTTGGAATTATTTTTTTAATGTAGACTAATTCAGACAAGAAATTTTTAGATCCTGCATGCCAACATGGAGGGCTACATGGAGAAAGATCAAGTGTGGGATAATATATCATTTTGGTACTGAAATTTCACCTGATGGCCTGTATTGGCTCTCAAGAAGGGAGGCAGAAAGGAGCTCTGAAAAGCAAAAGACCCCATGCACTCATAATGGATACCTCTTACACTAACAGTGTCCATATGCAGCCTGACAAGACTGAGGGTATCAGCTGATAATGGACTCTGAGGGCATTGATGACATTGTGAAAATGGAGTCTTGCAGGATCCTGGCCCTGGGTTTACACAGGCAATAGGAAAAGGCAGAAAAGTAATGTCTCCAGCAGGTTCTCTCCCTTCTCATTTCTCAAGGGCATGTTCTCCTTGTCAATCCCAGATTGAAGCCAGGAGGCTAGGAAGATACACGGTGTGTTCTTATAGCCTCCAGGACAAAAAACCATGGCAGAAAGAGGGTGGACAAGAACACTTGATGGAAGCCAAAGCCACCCAGTCCCCTTCGACAGAGAAGTGGTCCAGCATTCAGAAAAGTTTCTTAACTAGCATGGAGGATGACTGAAGATAGGAAAGTTTGGGGATTATGGGAATGTTATTTGTGTCATATGAGTGGCTTAACATTTCGTATATGATTTTATCATTTTACAGTGTATAATCTTGTGATGCGAAGACACTGATTCACTTTGACGTGTTTCCTGTAAGTTATTTATTTGGCATGAAGTACACTTGAGGAGGTGATGCAGTCAGTCTGCAGTGAGTTAATATTCTTAGGAGTAGTGGAAAGTTTGCTCTTGCAAAATGTGAATGAACAATAAAGACCTTCCCATCACATGTTGATTTAATGGATATTGTGCAAATTTGCTAAAATTCAATAATTTCACATATTCCTTCCTCTAACATAATATGTAAAGTTCATCAATCTTTATAAATTATAACTATTTCAGTAATAGCTCAATGTGTTTTGTCTTACAATGTCAAGACTCTTTTATAGAAATTGTTATAGTGTTAAGTAATATTGCAAAACATTCTTACTAATGGAAATAATTTTTGCTTGTACAAACTAGCAAGGCTGTGGGTACTTTCTGTTCAGAATTATTTTCTCTTCTGGAACATAGTCACTTTGGACCCATCATGCCTTCCTTGAGCTCTTGAGTAGAGTATCCTACTACTTGCTCATGTTACAGACACTGGGTCAAGTGCCACATGCTACTGCTGACTATTGTTGGACTTCAACATGAAAAAAAAAATGTGGCACCAGAGGAAAAGACGTAATTAATGTAAGGGAGTTGGGGAGATGTGCAGTTGTTAAGAGCACTTTCTGGTCTTGCAGAAGATTCCAGTTTAATTCCATCACCCACCTTGGCTGACTCCCAACTACCAGTTACTCCAGTTGCAGGTTATTGGACATTCCCTTCTGGATGCTGTGGTCGCCTTCATTCACATGTAAGCACATACTCAATTAAAGATAATAAATACATCTTTTAAAACAAATTTTAAAGGAATGTGTGTAAGGAGGGAAAGGAGAAGCATGATCGTTTTCTTCTATTCCTTGAATTGAGGGTCTCAAAATTCTGCCACTTGCAACGAAAGGTGATCCTCTGAGTGCAGAAAGAGAAAGGAAATTTGTATCCTTTTAAATATTTACAACACATGTGTAATCTTCTGTCTAGAAATTCTGTATACAGTAGTAATTCATGAATGTGATGCTGACTGCAGCTGAAAAAATTATTTAAATATAAAAAGAAACCACTTGTAAGCTGTTTAAAGTAACGTGTTGTAATATATCTTGTGATAGGAAACAAGTTTATAGACCATTTGGAAAAACGTATGTCCTGATCAATACTCTATGTACATGAGTGAGAACTTAGTAGACATTGACCTCTGTCTAAAAACACTAGGTCTCACTTCCCAGAAAATATGATTACAATGCATTATGGTCATAATTCCTAAGCAGTTGATTGCTACTGGCAGAGGGTTCTGGGTTTGAGCATATTTATTTACTGACTTACACAAGAAAACCACCCGTATCTACTTTTTCTCTGCCAGCCAGAGGACAGGTATTCTGAAGATTTTTGGTCTCTTTCTGTATTATTCTGTATTATTTCTGTCTGTTGGGCCAAAATTTTGTGAATTGTTAGCAACTGTGCAGCGAGCAGCACGCTCCACAAGTAAGGACATAAACACCAATTGACGCCTTCCATAACTTTCTGGAGCTTTGTCTCTGCAAAACACTGTAAGGGATGCTTGAGTTCTCCATTTTGGTGCTTGCTCGGTACATAGAACGCCTTGCTGCTCTTAGCACTAAAAAGCACTCACAAGTCTCCTTTGGACCATATAACACCATTGTGAGAAAGTAACTATTCTCTTCCCACACAAGACTAAAACAGAGATCCACCCAAGTGTTCCATAACAGTTTTGAATACCACTCATCTAGCAAGTAGCATAGCTGTATTAATATCAGATGCCTTTTACCTCAAAAGCTATGATATGTCATTATTGCCTTTCCTAGCCACTTTCCACTTAGATTCTTGCATTTTATCAGTTGCATTAACATATTCAAACAACCTCCATGCACTTAAACCAACTCATGTCTTAAGAGAAATCTTTGTGTTTTCATATTTCATTACTGTATGATTCGCTTCTCTCCCCCACACCTGTCTTAGTGAAACAGAGGACATAGCAAGTTTGCACAGTAAATCAAACCTACTTCGCCTGCCTTTGGCACGGAGTTCCTGCAGATGAAAGGGCAGCTCAAGCTCCCCTCATCTGACCACATGTCCTAAGAGGACATGAAAGAGTTTAATCGGGAAAGTTTGACATTTTATCCCAAAACAAATATTGGAGATTATCTGTAGAATTAAATTATCCAAATGTACACAGTATGGGAATTAGCTCTATCAGAAATGGTGGATTATTACAGAAATTGAAACTAAGCTCTTAAGACACTTTTTACTTTATTCTCTGTAATTTTTTTTACAAGGAGCTATTAGGTTATTCTGGCTATTTTGATGGCCGCTTTTCTTTGTGATCCCACTCGGTATGTATTGGTGCACTGTGCTAGGTAGTGAGAACAGTTTTTGAAAACGAATTCCCCAGACAGCCCTAGAAGCAGACAAGTATTTCTTGAAAGAGAAAAAGGAGATTCTATTAGGCTTGAGAGTCACAAGTGAGCAGGAGAAATTTGAGAAGTAGAAAATACTCCACAGACTGCAATCCCAGAACCAAAACATAACCAACAAGGTTGTGACAAAATAAAATTCCCAAAAGATTCCCCTCTACCTTTCTGAGAGCAGCATTTTAGACACTTATTATTTTCTGTATATACACATCTATCTGTCCATGCCTCATGTATGTTGCATATCATATATACACCAGTTTTATTTTACAGTTCTTAAAATAACTATAGATTTAAACAAGAATCAGGGAAATAAAGCTAAATACAAATGAACGCAAAATTGTCCTCATAGAATTTTTGAAAGGCCAAGAAATTATTTTAGCTGTGGAAGAACAGCTAAGGGACATATATAAACAGTAAAAATGTTGTATTTATTTTAGTTTATTCTTTGCTATAACTATTTATTAACATATTGCTAACAAACTCCATAAATTCATACCTTTTTTTTCTGTGACTTACGTCTGTCAACATGATTACAAAAGCAGCAGAAGTATTAGAGTGGGCAGATAAGAAAGGAATCCACTCAGAGCATCCATCCTCCTCCTTCTTTGGTCTTTCTTTGCCCAGCAGAAATGACACGTGTGAGCTGAAGCAATTCCAAGCCATTACCTGGGAAATTTTTACACGTTTGAAATGTCACAGAAACTAAAAATAAATTGTCTTCACTTTCTTTAAAATTTGTCTTAGATTTTTACTGTGAGGTGTTTGCAGCAATCACAATTGGTTTTGTTGTGGAGTTTGAGTTAATTAGGTGATCTGCAGAGGTGGTGTTTCCACGTCTTTTTACTGGCACAGGATAGAGTGCTCGGTGACAGGTGATGGGGATGTCTGGCTTCCTGCTGCATGGAGGGCAGAGTGACATGGGTTCTGCATGGTCACGCTGTGCTGACCTCTCACTAGACCCTTGTTCTTATTCACGTGGTCAGGGCTATGGCATATGGCTCTGTGTACTCGTTCTGAAAGTAGGATGTAAAATCCACATGTGAGTCTGTGGTTAAGGGTAACAGGAACATATTGTAGTCAAGTACCAATATAATAACACTTTATATGAGCACTATCCAGTACTGGTAAGGTTTATTATTTTTGCTTACTGCTGATGGGAATTGAAGACTAATGGAAGACTGTAATAAATTATTAATCACTTTTTCATCTATTCATTTCTTCAACAGTTGCTTTGCTGAGTTTGTTGATATTTACAGAACCAAGAAACTGGTCTCCTTTGGTAAAGTGAATTCTATGATATTTTTAAAAGAACTACATTTACTTGAGAGTATGTTTTGGGATCACATATGTGTCATAGCATGCCTCTGTAGGTCAGAGGACACATTACATAAGTTGGTTCTCTCCTTTAAACATATGGTTTCTTCGGGGGATAAAATTCAAGTTATCAGGCTTGGCAGCAAGCACCTGTGCCTAGTGAGCCATCTCATCTGCCCTACTTCTTAGACATTTCTTTTACTTTAGTTTTCAGTTGATCGACTTAGAAGATGGGTTAAAACAATTTTTTGCCCCCTTTTCCAAGGCATTGTTTTTATTGTGAAAGTCTGAAAAAGATCCAAGAATTTCCTTTATAAATGGATCCCATGAGGTTGATATTGGCAAGCTAGAAGTGGTACTTAGAAGCAGCTCTATGCTGCTGCCCATCCCAGGCTAGGCAATTACCCCTGGATGAGGGACATGTTGTATTTAGCAAGATGTCAGGTCCCTCAGTGTGTGATATGACATTTAGTCAGTTGCATAAATCATTTTTGAGACAATCACAGAGACTATGGAGACAAATATTAAGAATATTCTATAGATTACTCAAGGAAGATATTCACATTTTCCAAAGAATTTGCTTTGGAGCCAGATATGTTCCTTGAGCATTGATGATTTGATTTCACAATAAAACCATCCTGACAAGAATGGGGAGACTTTTGAAGTTTGTTATGGCCACTTGCTTGTAACTATCCTAGATCCTGTGTGAAAATTTTACACCTACATTATAAATTTACCATAGTGAACTTCAGCAAACTAAACAAACCTAGAGTTACCCAGGGTAATGGATCTCACAGGAAGAATTGCCCAGATCATCTTGTCCTGTCATCATGTCTGTGAGATATTCTTAATTGATAATTGATGTAGGAGGGCTCAGCCTACACTAGGCATTTTCATGCCTAAGCAGATAAGTGTAGGCTGGGCTATAGAATAATGATAGCCCAGCCAGTCATAGGAAACAAACAGAAAGAAAGCAGGTAAACAACACTCCTCCGTTCTCTCGCTTCACTTGCTGTCTCCGGGTTCCTGTCCTGGCCTTCTTGTTGATACTCAACAAGCCAAATAAACTTTTTTTTTCCTCAAGTTGCTTTCATTAGTATCACAGAAACAGAAAGCAAACCACTCCAAAACTTAACCACTCCAGGAATGATTTTGGCCTCGTGAACTTCCAGGAAGAGGCTTGATTTGGTGAGAGCAAGAGACTGTTGAGAACCTCAATTAAGTTAAACAGGCCACTGAGGCCTCTGGTGAATGTCTGAACCATGCACTAAGGACAAGTCAGAGGGATGGAACTCCTCATAAGGATGATCCATGCCCACCAACCAGTGGGAGCTCTCGAGGCCCATTTGGATAGTGCAGTGTGCATATTGAGTGAATAGCTGGGTCTCACACTTCATCAGAAAGTTTTAATATGTATAATATTGGGTTCTTTCCAATTTAGTTGTGGTAGTTATGTGAATTTTGCATTAGTTTATTTCTGTATTATATCTCTGCATTATATACTCATATAAGGAAATTTGCAAGAAATAGAATCATTAGTACAGTTTAAAACCAGTAAAACAGAGTTAATGCAAGCAAACTATAAAATACAGCTCAGTAAAAGAGTCCAATATATGCATTTGAAATATTCTGCGAGGTAAACCAGAGTTTCTAAATTAGTTATCTTGTTTTTCCCACATATGAATAACATAACTAAATATTAATTTTTATTGCTATTTCCCATATAAAATATTTATATTATGCAGATTTTCATGGTCAAATATTTCTTTTAAAATTAATTTAATAAAATATTTTTGGTTTTTGTTCCTTTAAAGCTCCTGATGGTCTCTTATAAAGAGACTCAAAGGCTGGAGCTCATTTTAGCAGAGGTAAAGAACATAAACACAGTGGTTATGAAGGGCTTTGTTCTATACTTTCAAATCTACTCTGACCGGAGACTATTAGGTAATAGGAAAAAAAAACCTAAGGAAACAGTGAACATGGTTTGATCTTGTACTCAGGAAATTAAATGATAAAATAAATTTCTAGTTTATTTTATATTCAGAGAGTATTATTATTTATATAAACTATAATTCAAGGGGCTTGGAAATAAAACAACACTCACCCCTATGTAATGACTGTACTTAAGGGTCCATAAGACTAAAAAAGAAATGATTACTCTTTGCTTCATCTAGATGTAGCTTTATTTCCTATTCTTTTTTTTAAATGTCTCTTTAAGAAATACTTAATTGGCTATATAATGTAAACTTTCTTTTAAATTATTTCTTTTTATTTTCAATATTACAATATAATTACACACACACACAGCGATTATGGGTCACGTGCCCTCATCAACTAAGTTTTTATTTGACATCTATCATGAAATCTACTTTACTCAACCTTTTAAATGACTCCTAAACTATCTCCCCGGTTTACTTCTTTACCAATCCACTTTTCTCATAGAACCCATATTTTTTGTTCTGATCCTCCTTTATGGCATAAATTTCCTTTATCCTCTCAGTGTCCCTTAAGGAAAGCAGTGTACTGATTCCAAAACTCCAGATTATGCTATTATAAAGTATTTAAGGGAACCTAGAAGGATGGTTCAATGGTTAAGAGTATTAGCTGTCCTTGCTGAGGACCAGAGTTGGGTTCCCAGTATCCAAGTCACAACTGGTGTCTCACAACTGGTGGTAACTCAAACTGCATGGGATCCAATATCCCCTCTAGTCTCTGCAGAGATGTCTTCCTTCAGCATAGGGCTTTCCTTATCTTTTATGTGTATAGATATTTACAACCAAAAATTTCACATGGTTCCCTCTCTCTCAGTTCTTCCTTCTGTCAGTTTATCTAAGAGCAGGTTCTAGAATGAAATATCTTTCCATTCTCCCCAGGATCATTAGCTTGACTTCCAGTCACTCCCTGGAGGTGCTACTGTTATGTGTTTTCTTTCCATCTTTATCATATGGCTCCCTTGACCTCTGGGCTCACAGAATTTTTGTGAATTGAATAAATACCAATTAATACATATATGTACATAAAATTGATTTTAACTTAGCATCAGATGCTTGTTATTAGAACATATAAAAGGACATGCTACATAAGATATTAAAGATTCAAAAGCATTTTTTGTCCTTCATTTCTTATCTGACTTCAGAGTCCTCAAATATAAAATCAGGATCATTATTGCTTACGTATCTTAACTGTTAACAATTAGAAAAGCTAAGTAATGTCATCATGTGTGCTATGTGTCAGTTATATATGACTAGGAAATTCTTGGTATTCTCCTCTGTCTATGTTATTTTGTATGGTTGATGAAAGACACATAAAACAATTGGTTTATTACTTTCAACATTTTAATATTTATTTTGTTAAATCTGACTAAGGTCTTCAAAACATTTTTATTTCTTGAGTCCATTCTGAGACACATTTCATGTTTACACAAGTACATTTTTGTATTCTTTGTTTCATAAATATGCTACACAAGCATGCAGCACCCCTCTGCAAATGGAACACTGTACACACTCAAAAGATTGGTGATACTGTAAGTTTCATTCATGTGTTAGGGCACTTACAGTGTAAATGTATGTGCTCTAAAAAATAAGCTCTTCTTCAAATAAACAACTCTGTTTTTGTGGGAAATAAAAGAAAATTTATATTCTAAATTTAATAATAAACTATGGATGTTTGAGACTCCTAATATAAATATACAAACTAAATTCTTTCACTTCATTGACAAATAGCATGCACACACAAATAATATACACTTTTATCTTTCATAATTTATCGTCTAGTACCAAAAGGTAAAGTTGCAAATGCACAATTAATATGCAATTACAGAAGCACAAATATTACAAAGGCAATTATCCATGATGCTCAAATCTTTGTGACTCAACCTGTATGTGTTTGGCTTCAGAATACCTCATATTCTTTACTTTCCCTAAATAATTCTGAAAATTTCTGGAAATGTTCACCTCTGTCCATGAGAAGGCACTCACTCAGTAACACTCACATTGTCCAGTGATAACATTGGAAGGTTTTCCAAATAGCTGGACACCTTAAAACCCCTGGGGTTTTGCTCCTGCTGTTTTGCCTTGTGCTGCTTCCATCAGTGATGACAAAAGGCAGTGAGACAGGAGTGGCCTTGCTCTTACTAGCGATAGACCTTTACACTTAGTTATGCTTGACCATTAATTGAGAGTAAGAAAGAGTCTGAGCAAGATTGTGCTTCTCTGGGAGGTTACCATGATGGGCTTCTCTCCTTCAGGTCACATTGCATGGTCCTGTAAATATTGAAACACTTGCCCTCGTCATTCTCCGCAGAAAGACTCACTTCTTGGCTTTCAAGGCTATGCTCAGCAAACCATTCAGCTTTTGAAAAACCTCTTCTGCCTGCACAGAATCTCCCAACCTAAGCTTTCTCCCTTCCAGGGGCAGCGTTTAATACAAGCCTACTTTGATGGTCAGTTTTGGCCCCAATCTCCTGGTAAGTTATTCTCATTACCGAATCATGCTCTGCCCCATCTTTCTCACATGAGCACTGATAATTAATACACTAAAATCTGTTTCATTTTGCTTCTGAAGAGCAACAAATAAAATCAAGATTCTGCCCACTTATCCTATTGGCAAGTTCTTTAGGCAGAATTTATCTTCAGGCCCTCAAAACTTTAAGCCTTTGCAGGGCAAAAGTCCTCTAGTGTTCAAATTTGGGCTGGTTTCCTTCATTCCTCACAAATCTCCTTCCACATGTCCTATAGAATAATCCTTCCACATGCTCAGCCTAGGAAAGGAAAGCTAGCAAAAACAGATTTCTGCCAGCAGCTCCTGCTTTCTCTCTCAATCTCGACTTCTATTCTTCTAGAAAACTCAAGTCGCATAACAGTTTGAAAAGGGTTGTTTCAAGTCAAGAAAATATAGTAAGAATACAAAATATATTGATTTTTTAATAAATCATCCCAAGGTTTGAAAAAGGAGGTTACCAGGGTCTCACCCATGCTTTAGCAAAAGAACTATAGCAAAAGAATAATGAACTCTATGTTAGATGGCAGAAAAGGAAGAAGAGACAGAGAACTCGGTATTAGCTTAGGTTACAGCTAAGTAACTCTGCATCTACAGAAAGGTCTATGGAGATGGAGGGGAGGAGGCTGGTGGTCGGTGATTATTCTAGAGGTGCCTAAGTACAAAAGTTAATGAAAAAAAGAAGAGGAGGGAATCAAAGATGATAAAGGAGCTATTCTGAGCTAGTGAAAAGATGATGATGTCACAAACAGAAAGTTAAGCAAAGAAAGACCTCTGTTTGTATAGGAAAGAGAAATAATTTAATGGGGAATGGCAGGATTTTAGTTAGCTGTGAGGAAACAATTAGATGGGTAGCTGCTAAAATGATCTTATTCCCTCCCTCCATCTCTCCCTCTCTCTTTTCCTTACTCAGCCCCAGGGATTAAACCTATGTCCTTCTTTATGCTCAGCAAGTGCTTGACCACTAAGATTCAAGCCCAGGTTGTTGTTGTTGTTGTTGTTTTTTAATAATATTCCTTTATGTAACAGAGAGGTGATTTGGAAAATAAGAGACTTTAAAGTGGCACAATAGTCAACATGCAAAGTCCATGGATGGTCCCATCATTCCATCTTCATCTAATTGTAACTTGTTGTGGATAATATTCGAGACGTGTAATATGTTGATTCAAGATAATTAAGCATAAAAAAATCTGACAACCAGGCAAGAGATATTGATACGATTCTATTGTTTGGAGACTGAGAATAGTAGGAGGTCAGCATCATATGAATCTGATGAGGAGTGTGAGGACCCCTCCCCACTGCCACAGCTCTTTCCTCTCTACTGATTGCCCCCCCATGATTGGGTAAAAGGTTTTTCCCTCCTATACATGCCTGTCATTACATTTGCTTTTCATGGATTGAGACCTCCACATTGTGAGCTAAAAATGAACCTTCTTTATGAGTTAATTATCTCAGATCTTTCACTAAAATTTCACAAAAAGTTGACTTAATAGAGATAACTGGAAGACCAGGAAATGAAGCACTGTGGTGAAATATTAATTTAAGATGTGTTATATTCATTTATGCTATGGAATATTTGTTTAGTGATGCAAAGATGTGTTGCATTCTTTTATGTTGCACTAGTTTAACTCTGCAAAACTGTGCCGCTTTACCTATCTAAAATATGTGATTTGCCTAATAAAGAGTTGAATGGCCAATACGTAGGCAGGAAAGAGAAATAGGCGGGGCTGTCAGCAGAGAGAATAAATAGGAGGAAAAATATAAAAAAGAGGAGGGAAGAGTGAAGAAAGTACAAAGAAAGGAGGACACCAGGGGCCAGCAATCCAGCGACAAAACCAGCCACAGAGTAAGAAGGAAAATAAGATATATAGACCAAAGAAAAGTAAAGGCCCAGAGGCAAACCAGAGATAAAGAGAAAAGGGATTATTTAAGTGAAAAAAAAGTTGACTAGAAGCAAGTAAAGCTAAGCTCTGGCATTTATATATAAGAATAATTCTCCATACATTTATCTGGGAGCTGGGTGGCAGTCCCCCACAAAGTTGTTTAAAAAATAAACAACTATAAAGAACATTTTAGTTTCTAGAATTAATAAAGCACAAAAGAAATCCAAATAAAGCATGTGGAATTTATGTTTCCTAACTCATCTTCTCTCAGAAGGCAGAACTGAGTGTTTTATTTCATCATCAACAGGGGCCAGATTAAGCAAGAGGAATGGAGTTTTGCAATCCTTTGACTTCATTACATTAGCAGAAGGAGAAAGCGTTTGACCCCAAATGAAAAATTTCTTTCCTGTCATTTAAATATTAGCCATTAAATCTCTGCTTCCTGGAATCTCAAATAAAAACTCCAAATCTTTTGGAAATATCTATGAAAGAATTTTTATTCATAATGTGCCTTCTTGGTAAGACACTGCAGATGCTAATACGGTAATTCGCTCTTTTATTTGAAGGAGTCACTGTGATGCAACTTTTATAATGTAAAGATTAGTTTAAGTAACATCCTTGAAATTTTTAGTTAATAATTATAGTACTTGGAACTTAATATTAATTGAAGCTTTATGTGTTATTTGATATGCTTTTCCATACAGTTTTCCCCCCAAAGCCCAAACTTTGAGGGAGGTATAATTACTGACCCTACTTCACACATGGGAAAAATGAGGCCAGCTGAGCCTCTCTCAAAGTCACATGGTTTGTGAGTGGGGAGAACAAGACAGAAAAACAAAAGCATCTATATCTGTAGAACTAAAGCTTCTGCTCTTAAAACTTCTTTTTAACGGGTGGAGGGATAGTTAATCTAACTCAGGGCTTTGGTCATAGGATCTACAACCCAGTCCCTGATTGGAAACTCTCTGCTTGACTTCATAGTCACCTTGAATTTGTTTATGTTCATATTGAAATATATATATATATATAGAGAGAGAGAGAGAGAAAAGTATTGAATAAATTATGAATTAAGCCATTATCTGTTATGAGTATTGTTAATTACTCTATAAGAGAAAACATTATTTTAAAGAATGTTACAGTTTTGTAGCTCCCAATATATAGAGGTTCCTGATATAACAGTACTTTCAAAAAATTGGCATGGATTAGCAAGAGTTAATTCAGCTCACAGCTCAGTTACAGACAGCCATGGGATCATGAGTACAGTGGATGATGCTTTTGGAAGATGTTTTAAAGAGAAACTTTAAGTTTTTAAAATAAATTGGACAAGCCATTTAATCTTTTATGAACTTTCACTTAAAATTATATAGTATATTGTTCTTGTCTGTAGTGTACCTGAGATTTGATTTTCAATAGGAACATAACTCAGAAGGGATGTGGGATAAAACTTAAGATTCTTGGTATTTTGAATTTACTGTTTTATTAAGTTGTTTTAAAATTATTTTTAATCTTTTGATTAATTTGTCTTTTCCTTTCCTTTTTCTTTGTTCTTGTTCATTTGTTTGTGACAGTGTCTCACTTTGTAGCCCTGCCTGGTTTGGAACTCACCATGGGGAAGATATTGGCCTTGAACTCACAGAGATTTACCTGCTGCAGCCTCCCCAATGCTGGTATTAAATGCATTCGCCGTTTTCTTTATGTGGGCACTAAGTGCTATGAACTCTCCTCTTAGCACTGCTTTTATAGTGTTCCATAGGTTAGTGTATGTTTTTTCTTTATTTTCGTTGAATTCAAGGAATATTTAATTTCTTTTTTTATTTCTTCCTTGACCCAGGAGTGGTTCAGTAGTTGACTGTTCAGTTTCCATGAGTTTGCATGCTTTTTGGGGGTGGAATTGTTGTTACATTCTAACTTTACTCCATAGTGATCCGATAAGACACAGGTGGTTACTTCAAATTTTTTGTATCTGTGGATGTTTGCTTTGTTACCGAGTATGTGATCAATTTTCGAGAAGGTTGCATGAGATGCTGAGAAGGAGGTATATTCTTTCCTGTTTGGGTGGAGTGTTCTATAGATGTCTATTAAGTCCATTTAATTCATTACATCTGTTAGTTCTCGTATTTCTTTGTTAAGTTTCTGTCTGGTTGACCTGTCCATTGGTGAGAGAGGAGTGTTGAAATCTCCTACTATTAGTGTGTGGGTTTTGATGTGTGCTTTGAGTTCTAGTAGTGTTTCTTTTACATATGTGGGTGCTTTTATATTAGGGGCATAGATATTCAGGATTGAGACTTCATCTTGATGAATTTTTCCGGTTATGAGTATGAAGTGTCCATCTCCATCTCCTCTGATTGATATTAGATATAAGTATAGCCACACCTGCTTGTTTCTTAGGGCCGTCTGATTGAAAATCCTTTTCCCAACCCTTTACTCTGAGATAATGTCTGTCTTGTGGTTGAGGTGTGTTTCTTGTAAACAGCAGAATGTTGGATCCTGTTTTTGTATCCATTCTCTTGTGAATTTGGAAATGGCTATTGTTCTGGTTAGTTTGCTTGGTGATATAGAATAAAAGAGAAATAGAAGATCCTTTAGGGTTGGATATTGTTTTAATGATAACAATACCAGACTATGGTTTCATAACTGAACAGAATGCCTCTATCTGAAACAAGACTAAGTTAGCTCCAGGTCAGTGGCAATGTGAGAGGGTTAGGGAAATGTATATGCAACACTGTGTAGTTAAACAGGGACCCAGGGTGATGGAGATCCATTTTCAAAACACATCATTGACATCTATCTTTGGGGACTTTATTTGTTCAGTGTGTGTGTGTGTGTGTGTGTGTGTGAGAGAGAGAGAGAGAGAGAGAGAGAGAGAGAGAGAGAGAGAGAGAGAGACAGAGAGACACAGAGAGAGAGACAGAGACAGAGAGGGAGGGAGGGAGAGAGAGAGCGTAAAGATCAGAAGACAGCATTAGGAAGTAGGTTCTATCCTTTTATCCTGGGTGTTGGGTTCAAACTAGATTCTGAGGCTTGAACAGCTAGTGCTCTCTTCCCACTGAGCCATCTCACTGGCCCATCTCAGAGGATTTTTGAGGGGAGATTTTAACAGGGTGGGTAACTAAAATGCAGTGCTTAAACTGTGCACAACACTTTGCACTCCCTTTCCTTCCAGGGGAAACCACTTTCATGGAGACATTCTTCCATAAGGAAAACTGGAAAATGTAGTCCATGCACCAAAAAGAAAGAGGAGTAGGGATAGGGCACTTATAGTCATCTTTTCTACAGGCAGTTGTGCTTAATTCTCAACATCAAAACTGCTTTTATGCTGATTTAGATACATCACTTTGACTTTCAGAGTTTCAATTTTGTTTTCATAAAATATCAAAACCAGTAATGCACTCTTATGATACAGGATCAAGTGCTCTCATGTCTTTATGGCAGTATTTGGTAGTAAGAAGTCCTCTGTAAATTCACAGTATTTACACTATTTTATTTATGTGAGAAGATTCTCAGGTACATTGTTCCAGGGATTATGATTGAGTTTTCCGATTGGTGCTATGACCCAAATTCAACCGCAAGACAAATTTGAAGATAGAACAGTGTTTGCATGTGTTACTTTTCTTACGATGGTAGCCAAATACCTGGTAAGAAGAGTTTATTTTGTCCTGCATTTTGAGCTGATACTGTCCTCCATGGAGAGAAAGGCACAGCATCAGGTAGCTTTGCATAATGGGTGTGTGCACATAGGACTTCTCTTCTCCACATATCTTGGCCAAGCAGAGAGTGGACAGGAAGTCCAGGTTATAAAGCATCAATGTCAGACTCCAATGAGCACTTCCTCCAACAATGCTCGGCCTTCTCAAGCTTCGACAACTTGCCCATAGCCCAATCAGCTGGGGAACAAGGGTTTACATATTTGAGTCGATAGGGGCCATTTCACATTCATACTACAACATGGTTTGGCATAGGCAGTCATGGTAAAGGTAGCTACTTTGATAAGACTAAACACAGTCTTCAGAGCAATGAGATTCAGAAAAGTGTTTGACTGAGTGGCAGTAAGTTATTCCCAACTGTGGGATGGAGAAAGCAGAAGGGAAGAGTAGAGTTTGGGGAGCATAGATTTCTCTGGGTTGAGAGTTCCTTGTTACTCTTTAGGGTTAGACTACCAAGGTCTGTCTGAGAGAAGCAGACCTGATTCTGAGTGCCATCTTTGATTCCCTCAAATAAATGTGATCTCTTCTACTTCTAAATCTCTAGAAACTTTTATACGTAGTGATGTAGCATGAATTCTAACTGATTTTCAAAATAAAAATCCCGAGTTAGATATAGAAGTAAATGCTAAAGTATCAGAAAAACGGAACAACCAGCCATTAGATTTTACCTCTACCAAATCCTCAGACCTAATAGGTGATCCTGTCTCTAGAAATCCTCAGGCTGAATGCCCTGAGCTCCTGTCTCTTTCCACCTTATATTCGTCTCTCTGCCCAGCAATATCCCTTCCTGTCTCCACCTCCCTAATGCTAGGATGAAAGGCATGTGACTCCCAAGTACTGGGATTAAAGATATGAGCCACCACCACCTGGTTCTGTTTCTCTTTTAGACTGGACGTGTCTAGTGTAGCCCAGGATAGCCTTGAACTGACAGAGGTCTGTCTGCCTCTGTCTCCTGAGGGCTGGGATTAAAAGTGTGTGTCCCCCTACCTGGATCCTTTGGCTAAGTCGTGGCTTGCGCCACACTCAGATTCTCAGGCAAGCTTTATGTCTTATAGCACAAACAAAATATCACCACTTAGCACCTCCCTCTGAATGCTATGTAGGCACACATTCATTCACTTATATTTGGTCTTGTCATGTCATTCAAAAAGCATATACAAACATTTGTGTCTCTGTGAAAGTGACTCAGATGCAAGGGAGTCAGAGTAGAGGAGTCATTTTGTTATGAGGTGAAGGTGAAGATGGGATGAGAACATGAAAGTACCAAGTATCAATTACCAAGTACCAAGATGCTGCACAGAATCTTCCAACATATTTCAAGATTGCTAATAGTGTCTCTCCTTTTGAGAACCCAAACATATGCAAGTGACACTATCCTTTCGTTTAAAGAGTAATTTATGGTTTATTTTTATTCTATTTTTAAGCTGGACTCTTTCCTAAAAATACACACACACACACACACACACACACACACACACACACACACACACACACAGTGCCCATGGATTTTTTAAGTCTTCTTGCCCATGCAGAATTTAGAATGCAATAATGCACAGTAGCAACAGAAAGCGTGGTGGCCCTGGAACAAGCACCATGGGGTCCTTGCCATCTGAAATGTCACAGAAGCACTCTGGCTAAGGGCACCAGGTTGTAGCTCTCTTGAGCTGTACTCCAGCTAGATGTATCTCTGCGTAATGTAACAATTACCTTCAATCTCCCTGATCTGAAGTAATCCTTGCTACAAGCATTCCTCATTGTGAGTGATGAGGCCCGCTGTTTGCTGAGTCTAAAACCAAATGGTCTTTCACAAGCAAAATTTAAACTTGAAATAGGATTCCCTGACTCCCAATTCCGAGTCCATTTTTTTTTCCACGTGCTTTATACATTCCCAAATCAGGTTGAGACTGGCTACAGATGGTGCTGGTTTGTAATGAGAAGGGCTGGGAAGCTGCCCTACCTCCCAGGGGAAAAGTCAGTAATGGAACTAACTATGTATTGTCCACCTTCTATACTAGATTTGATTTTTCACTATTTGACCAACGGTGTTTGTTTATTTCTCAGCAATGAAGGGCTTCCATTAGCTCCAGGCTGATTGAACACAGGCTGTGGAGTAAGAAGGAACAGAACATCTCCCCTCCCAAATGCTGATGTAATCCCTTTGCTTTTACTGACAGCTGAGTAATGTTTGCTGGAGGAAACAGTGTTTGAAATGAGCTGATATTTACAGTCATTAGTGACAAAGAATTGTTTTGATCACAGGAGACACAGTGTGCGCTATTTTTTGGATGACAGACAACCTTTCAGAAGATTGTGCCTAAAACCAGGGCAATCGAGACCCTAAAAGGGAAACTGCTAAGAGTTTTTTTTTAAGCTGGAAATTACCTCTTTCAGTAAATCAAAAGATTAATATTTAAGAACCCATAAATTTTGCTCAGAGAGCATAGCCAAATATTATTATCATAACGAAAACAAAAACCTCAGCTCAGCAAATTAGTCACCAAAGACCGCATGTAAATTGACATTTTAGTTTCTTAACTAATGGAATCATTTGTCATTTTACTGAAGCAGTTCATTACAAAAATAAATTAAGAATAAGTAAATTGTAGTCATAGCAATCATGATGAAATTATTAGTAATCACATTTCCCGGCATGAAAGTTTTGTACATGCTTCTCATCAGTCGATGCTATTCAAAATAACTTCAGAAATAAGCATCAATATTATGCCAAGGTTTAGGACTTTTTTAATTAAGGAAAACAGAGGAGAAGTAAAAAGAAAAGTTTCTAATTAAAAAGAGAAGGAAAATGTCCTTTCCCTTCAAATACACACAGGTTCAACTGTGCAATTCTAATATCAAAATGAAGAAATGGAGAAATTCCCTCTACTACCTTAAATAGTAAAAAGAAAATTAGAAAGCAGAGACCAGCTCATGCAGTTTCTAAATAAGCGAAAAGGAAATTGCATTTCTCTGGCTAAATATTTACTTCCTAAAACGTGCCAACAAAAGCTACTATATTAGAGGTGGGACGTGGTAGTAACTAACTAACTTGCACTTAGTTGATTTAATTGGAAATGTGCTGCTTCCCCTTTTAAGCCTTTTTGTTAATTGTAGAATAAGACATTTTCAATCGGATTTTCTAATTGCACTTGGGAGCTGGTATCCTGTTGATATATACACTGATCTGTAGGATGGCTTCATCTCTACTTGTAAGCTATATTAAAAGAAGGCCATTCCATGTACTTCTCCTTCAGCATCCAATACATGGCATTCTCATGTCTATGCTCTCAAAGGTAAATTGTACAAATAACATTCAATTCATGCAGGTAAATTTCACGCCTCTGACATGATAGTTGAGCCAACAAAATTCCAAGTATAAACACTGAAAGTTTAAGTTTATTATTAATTTCCTGAAATATAATTGAAATTCTGAGAGGCAGTATAAATTTCATTGACTAAAATTATGTCTAAATCTGTGTGGTGTATACAAAGAGTATTTGTCCATGACTATGGTCAATATCTTCTACATTTTTTTAAATTCTTTTTTTAGGAAAATTGAACATTGGACAGGTCACTCATTTGAAATGATATTTAGGACTAGAATGATCTGGTTCAAAGTGAATTTAGGAATAGACATTATTCTGTCCAGATGATAGAAAATGAAGCCAAGGGAGTAAGGGACGACCACGAGGCTGGAGAATGGAAGGCTGGGAGGGCAAGGGGAGGAAAGGAGGAGGGGCCATGAGGAGCAGTGAGTGGAGAGAACAGGAGCTTGAAACCACAGAATACATTTGGGAGCTACAGTTTAAGGGCATACTAGTTGGTATGCCATTAATATAGACGCAGTTACACCTGCTCCTCCATTTAGGAAGACCCACAAAAAACCTGTGCCATTCCTAGGACTCATGCCTTCTTACTGCTCAAAGAATTGGGTAATAGACCACAGACTGTGGTCAGTGGCTTGACAGTCAGTCATACAGTTTTCCTATAAGTTGAAAGAAGAATATTTTATGGTATATAAAATATTAATGTATTATTAACTATATAGTAAAAGAATATTCAGTTAATAAGTATATTTTTAAGATGTTTCCATAAACCTCTCAGCACAGGGAAAACACTTTCAAGAGACATTTAGAGTTCTTCCCCACTGTGTAAGTCGGAATATTTACAAAATGTGGACCTGTGACATTTCACAATAGCCCAGTGCACAATAATACAAGCAACTGGATCAATTATTGCTTCATTCTTGTGAGAAGCTTCACAAAAGCTGTGAATTTAAATATGCTTCGAATCATAACTGCTTAGGATGTAATTCACGAACAAGTTGATTTATTTCTTATGGTTGAATGAAGAGTTTGTATTTAAAAGCATTTCTGGCTTCTCTTTTATTTCGTCAGTGGGAATTTTGTGTGGGTGGGTGAAGCACTCATGTGCGTGCATTCGTACATGTGCACACAAGGCTGCTTTGGGGGCCTCATGCAGTAAGTTACAATGATGGAGCATGACAGTCAGTATTAGCTGGACCTCAACTCTATTACAGTGCTGTGTTTGGTGACATAGCATCAAGAGACTCAAGGATACAAGGTCAAAGGTAGCAAAACATTACATTAATCTGTTCTCTTCAGAAAATATCAGTGCTTCTCCATGTAAAAGACAGCAGCAGCTATTTAATTATGAGAAATGAATACCCAAGGATATCACTTACCACCTCCCTCCCCTAAAACAGTTGTCTTTTAGCTAAAGATGTGCAGATATTTTTCTTCCAGCATATTGCTGTTTCTTCCATTTTATGACCTTAACAGTTAGTACTGGAATTGTTCATGATACTGTACATTGACTTGAAGGCTCTATATTCATTTGTTCTTTCATTCCTTATTGTCCACATGGAAATGGCATGAATAGTTGGTCTGAAATAAACCAATTTAACAGATCATCTGGCAAAGCACACCTTCTATTTAGGTGAGTATGGATCAGCTGGTAAAATTAGCAGGAGACAACATTTAATTTTTTATAGCCAACAATCATTAAGGGCAACAAATAATTTAATGGCCTTATCACTTCAAAGTACATAATTAAGTTTTGAGGGAGTAGGTTTACAGTGGGAATGTTATGGCAACTTTAAGTCCTTTTTATTATTGTTTCTTTTGAGCTATATTTTTTTCCACTCCCCTTCCAACTTTGCATTCTTAAAGTAAAAGGGAGGGAAATTGGTAAAGTAGCAATTGTATTTATCACATTCAACCCCAGTTTCTAACAGAAGTCTTTTTTTAGTAAATGTACTACTGGTTAATTAAATGTACTTTTAGTTTTTTTAAACTTTGCGTGATTAGGAGCTCTAACTTTGTACCCTGCTTGCCAAGACTAAGGAAATGTGTACTATCTATTAGTATGCAAAGATAATTATAGATGAAACTCTTGAGAATAAGCTCCCAGATATGTGCCCACTCCCTGTGCTCACATTCCTCCTATTCTCTTTATTTTTGCCACAGGTAGCTCTAGGAAATATAACTCAGAATGCTCACCCTTTTGAAAGAAAAGGCTGAAGTACGGTACTCTGAACAGTTAGCTGGTACTCTGCAGTCGTTCCAACTGGGAAAAACAGGCTTTAGCCAAGGCAGCCTCAAAATATAAATAAATAGGAGAAGAATCAAATCCCTCTGAAATTCTTTCACGTGGTCACTGCCTTTAACCTCCCTGCCTCAGTACAAAGTTACTCTGTGTCCTTCACTTCTCTGGTTACGACAGAGCTATTTTCTGAGAACCAATTGATAACAAAGAATTTTCGTTTGTGAGAGCTGTGCCTAGACTGACGCCAAGGGCCTTTCCCCACCCCAAGAGCCTTTTGTTTGGTACCAAAAGAATTACTCCATTCATTATCCCCACAGATGCTTGGCCTGGAGGCAGAGAAAGTCAGTAAAAACAACAAGAAGCCGAGTTCTCCACCGGTCTAGGCTATCATTATCTACACAAGAGACGATGAGTTCGTAATGAAGTTGACGAGGCTTATTCAGGCGCTCGCAGATTGGCAAGAGGATAAAAAGTGTCTTCAATTTTCGTGTTGTCTGATGTTGAAGTTAGCTGTCATCCGGCCCTAGATTAGTCACACTTTGAGGCAGGGCTTTGGAGAAGGGGTCAGAACAAAGCTACTGTACTATGGCATTTCACAGTCTGAGGAACAGAAGCATAATAAATGTACTCTGTAATTTAAATCAAGGCGCTGCTGTGGGAAATCGCTGCCTCTTTCTCTGGAGGTATTAGAGCTGAGCGCTGTGCTTCTTGACATCACATAACAGAGAAGGAGTCTGTCCAACTTCGCTCCTGTAATTGCGATGAATGCAGTGATTATATTGGATGAGGCTCTTCTGAATTCAGCAAAATAAAGACTCGCTCGTCACAGAGGACGCATTAGATTATGCATGTTTTATGCTTTTTTAATTCAATTGAAAAAATTGGCTAAACATGAATGAAATTTTAATTGGAAACATTTCACACTTTGGCAATGTAGATGGTATCTGATAAGTGTTACTGTTTCCCATTCAGGAGGGAATTCTTAGGTCTGAATAAAAAGCACGTTAAGCAGATTCACAAATTACCCACTTAACACGATGAAATCCACGGAACTGTAGGGCAAACAATTTTCCTAAAATTCTGGCAGCAAACTTTTAAGGAAGGTGACACGGACTATTTTGGAGAGAAACAATTCCAAAATTTACAAACTAACTTTAACCATTTCATCTGCAGGACACAGACACCGCTACTTTTAAATTTTTAATTTAAAACGCTGGAGTTTCTAAGAGATATGATAGACTGAAATACTTTGAAGAAACCAATTAGAAAGTCCTCTATAAAATGTTTATGCTAGAGCAGAACCCTTGCTTTCAAACATTTAAGAGCTTCAAATGGAATTCTTTTTTCCAGAGACACTCAAATTCCACACCATTCTCCCTTCTGTTCTCAGCTACAGTGACACAGACTTAACTTTGCCAGTAGCTTCCACTGCAAATATGAATCTCCTGAGCAGCTGCGCTGTGTGTCGATGTTTCTCACTCCCCCACACTCCTAGTTCCAGTTGGCTGGCTCAGAGGAAACAATTCCCTTGCCGGTTCTGAGTATCCAGCCGTGGATGCAGGGCATGGTTTGCCCGCCAATGGTCCATGAAGAATGTGGGTGGAGAGGAGGAAGAGGAAGACACTCAAAGTTGGTTTTCTTTGTTCTCGTTACTTTGCTTGTTTCTCTAAAGGAAACTTCTAGATCTAACATCTGGATAAAGGCTGCTACTGCTGTTGCTTACTGTTCTCTTTCAGATCTGTTAAGATCACCTTGACTCAGCAGATCTGTAATCCAATGGAAGAAAGAAAATAAAGACATTGGAGGAGGCTTTGTTGAAGATCCCCAGTCTTGATGTTGCTTATCGATCAGGTGATTAAGGCAGATGAAGAGGTTTTTTGAAAGCCAAAGCCTCTGATTGTGTCTCTCCAGTGTGCCCCGAAAGGGGTTGGGAAATCAATACCCTCAATCAGAGCAGAGAGCATTTCTCTGTCAGTCACACTGCTAAAGTGATTAGAATTGAGTCATAAGGCAATGAATAACTCGCACAGGCTTCCTGCTCCTCTTTTTCACCTCATAGTCAGCCTAATGAACTCTCTAGGCTGAAGGGACAGACTTACAACTCTGGTAGCACAATTAATATACCTTCAGATAATGGAAAACTCATGATAGTCAAAAAGTAAAGATGTTAATAATTCAAATCTATCCAAAGACAAGATCTCCTGAGTAAATTGGGAGCATGGGTTTCATGGGAGAGGGTAGAAGGGAAGAGGGCAGGAAGAGAGGGGAGCGGAGAAAAATAAATAACTCAATAAAAACAATAAAAAAATTAATTTCAATCTTTCCAAAGACTCATGCCAGGGGAATCTTCAGCCCACCATGCAAATGTAAAAAAGCAAAACGTTAACAACAACTTTAAGTGCACTTCTAAACTTATCACTACAGCCAGAAAGAACACAGAAAGATCTTTTTACCAACTAATCTCATATTGGAAAAAATGAGAAACTTCCCACATCTCAAAAGTACTAAATACGGTTCCAAGATTCTCCAAAATGAGCAGTATTTAAATAGTACGTATTCTTCTGCATCATTTAATGTTTGTATATGTGTGTGTAGTATAGTGTGTGGATGATGGATATGCATATAACTGTGGAGATGAGAGGACTGCTTCCAGCAGACAGCTGTCCTTTCTATCATGTGGTCCACAAAAATCAAACTCTCACCATCAGACTTGCAAACAAGCACCTTTACTACAGAGATGTCTTGCCAACCCAATTTAATTTTTTTAAACACACTTTTAATTTCTCTGGACATACAATGGCTTCTGGCAAATATGGACACAACTCTTACCTTTGGGGAAAACATCCTAGACATGTAAGTATCCAAAATATACTAGATATGGGATCCAAACTTTCTCTAATCTCTCAGGAAAAACCTGCTGAGTGACACTATGTGTCATTAATAATCTCTCCAGCCATGCCAGTTGAAACGCTTAATATGTATATGACTCATGAGTCTAGGTGTCAAATCCTAACCTCCCACAGCATAGGTTTTTGTATGACAAGACACATGACTTTAAGTTCTAAAGAAAACAGGATACTATAATCCCAAAAGTCTGACAAAAGTATTAACAATTAGCTTTTAAGTTATGTGTACCACTTGTTGGTGAATCAGTATATATAGCCTCTCTCTTCTTGCTGGCCAGCCGATTTTGCAAGTGAAGCCTATACACTTTTGATATAAAATCCCTGAAGTTAATAAGACTGTCAACCATATTGCTATGAGCTCTTGTTGCATCTGTGTCTTTGAGGAAGTTTTTGCTATTGATCAGACACTTCCTGTAGAATCACCATACAACTTCCATTTCCAAATCATTGACCTAACAGAGAGTCTGCACTCTATACCAGTTCTCTTGTCAGGAATGTAATTTGCAGGAGTGAAGACAGGCCAGCTCACAGACTGCCCCCTCATCCATTCTCCTCAATAGTGCACTTGACTTAAAGTTGAATGTCCCTGTTTGGACTTCAAGGCTGGCAATAAGAAACGATTAAAAGGACATACAGATGATCTATTTTTTTTTTTAAAAAATGTGATCTCAAATTTAAGAACCACAAAATTATAAGGTAATAAATGACTTGATTAACCCCCCACTCCACAATTTCATAGTAAAATACCTAAGTTACCATTTCTGTAATAGTGTTAAAAACCCATTGCCTGAGGAAGACAGTACCCACTTGCCTTCAAAAGAATTTCTGATATTTTAGTTGGTAAGCATTTACATGCGCAACATAAATGTCCTCATTTCCTATAAACAATGCAATACATAAAGTATTATATATGTATTACTGGAGCAACTCCATATGTACCCTGGGTCAAGGCCTCTACATTCTAAGAGATGAGAAAAAAAGCTTTTTCTACAACACGGTTCATTTACCTAAAGAAAAAAATTATTGCTTGTCCTGCTTTAACATAATTAGGTAGAAACAGTATTAATACATGCTACCCATGTTTGTGCATACATGCATATGTGGGCAAATATATTCATTCATGTAATCATTTGTAAGTTGTTAAATGTAAAGTATATATAAACAAGAATATGAGTATATGCCACCACCCTAGTGTTAGCAATTTCTCTTTTACTGAGCAATTATTATGGGACAAGCACTTTCATGTGAATTTTTGCATTGAATTTTCATAGTTGTAGAGAATAGAGATCATATCTTCATACTGCATATGAGAAAACTGAGGCTTAGAAGGTGAAGTGGCAATTCAATGTTATGCCGCTATGATTTGTTTGGCTGGTGTTGAAATATAGAGCCATGAATGTTGGTTTCATAACCCATAGTCTTAACTCCTGTGTTATTACTTTATTTTATTAGGAGAGAGAGAGAGAGAGAGAGAGAGAGAGAGAGAGAGAACATGCACTTTCAATTTTGACAGACATGTCCTCAAACTTTGCTTCTGGTGCCACTTGCTATGTGACATTGAACTGATCACAGACCTTATCATCTTTAAAATAGAGTTAATGCTAGCCATCTTATAGAGAAATATTCCAAAATTACAGGAGGATTAAGTGAAATGGTATCTAAAGCACTTAGCAAAAGCCTTAACTCTTTTATAAGTACCTTTAATTATTAGTAATAAATGATATGAACCTTAAGACTGATCTCTGTGAAAATGTGTTCAAAATTCATCAGTTGAGAGCTCTAACCATCTGACCCTATACTAGACATGGAGAAAGAGATACAAATCTACCATCAAGAGCTCATTGTCCAATGCTTCAAATAGGGCATCCATTTAGGTTGACTCCAAGCTAATGATAATATCTCTTCATTACCTTAGTCAGTGACTTAGATTCAGCTCACAGTTGATAACTGGATATGTGTTTGAAGGAACAGGCAGATGTTTATGAGGTTCACTCAGTCTGCTAAGATTAAGATTCTACATGAATATCTTTTGAGGCACAGCTAAACAAATTTCAATATATTTGCCACCATCTCTGCTTCTTTTTTCCAGCATTGAAAGTTTGAAACTGGCACAGACTAATCATGTCATCATGCCACTTTCCTTTGAAGATTTTTAAAAATCTACTTATAAGAACAGCACATGGGATTAATGTGGTCTAAATTTTATCTCCATCAAACTGAAATATAAAACAATCTTGTCTTGAAGCTGCATATAAGCAGTAGTAACAGTAAAAATGTATAAAATGTAAAAACATCACAATCCAGCATTGAACAATCAGAATACACAATGATCAGGTAAAATGGACCTCATCTAAAATGATTGGGGTAGCCTTCCTGGGACTTTCTTGTAGAATGTCAGGCCTGTGTATAAATTCTGAAAGAAATAGGAGTTTGTTTTGATGGTGGCTTCCCAGTAGTTTAAAGCTTTTATCTCTCTTCTTATTCTATGATCCAAAGAGTTTATTGTGTAAATATGTTCACTTTATAATTAGGAAAATGATAGTAATAGCATTTTAAAAGTAAGCTAAATATTCTCAGAGAAGTGAAGTTGGATTTCACAAAAGGTTATTAGGATTTAATGTCTGCAAATGAATGTATAAACTAACTATATTAAAATTAAAGATAAAAATAGAATTGCAAGAACATCTAAATTTGAAAGAATTAAAATTCAAATGTCAATTAATAAAGGTTAACAAGTGGAGGCAGAGAGATAATGCCTGAATATATTTACTTTTATGCTTATCTTTTCATTCCACGATGTAAAGTTCAGAATTGTTCAAAGTATTATTTTTAAAATATCATATGTGAATGTTTTATTAATTCATTTTGAGGAAGGAACTGGCACCTTTATCAGCTTCAACAGCTTACCACGTTTCCTATTTGTGCTCACTGTCCTTAACTTCTGCTGAATTCATTAGAGAAAGTGAATTTTACCTGTTGCTCATCATGTTTTAGTTATGGTTTAAACCTATTTTTTCTTCTCCCGAAAACTTCAATTCAAAATGACGAACATTTACATTGCTTCATAGATTTCTAATTTCCCTTATTTTAAAATGAACTTTTGAATGCATTTACATACTGTGTTTGCATAGTTTCCAGGTTACAATGCGAAATGAAAAATGTCAAAAGTGTAAAATTAGGAAACGTTTCTATTTTTAGATCTTCCCTTTCACAACTGCCAGGAAATCTTGCTTCTCTAAACCCACCATTAAGCTAGCTTTGATTTATTCATATTTTCATAACCATATCATAAAATACTCCAAATTAGTTCTCTCTCTTTGAACTTGATACCTTCCCCATGGACTATGCATTGATACTTGGAATCCACTCCAGACAAGATTGTCATCAATTCTTTAATCAAATCCAACATATCCTTAACTTTCTCCAAACATCTATTCTCTTATCTACTTAGGCTTAGTTTGGTTTTCGCCAAATACTTCAAACCATTTTGCGATTTTTAATTCATTCATTTATTAACTGAGGTATTCATTTCAATAAAGAGTGGATAAATTCTTTCAGTTGCTTAGAAAGTAACTGTGCTGTCAACAACCTGGAAGGTGCTTCCACCATGGAATGGCATGGGGTGAGAGTTAGATGTGGATTTTCCTATTTAGAAAGAAACTACATTAGCAGGAAAAATAATTCCAGAATATACACGTCATCTCTAAATCAAAGGGCAAAATAAACTCAGCACATTAAAGGCTCAGAGCATTTTCTGGGAAGCAAGTTTAAAAGACAATCTAGCACTTGTCAAGGCCCAGAAAGGACAGAGGCATTTATTTGGGGACCCTTGAAAGGGTTGTGGTTCCTTCATATGGCTGTAGAGTAAAATATTGGTAAAAGAAGGTACAAAAGGAGAATGAGCATTCTATCATAAAAAAACAGGCTGATAATACAGTGAGAAATAAGATAATGAGGCTTATATCAAATATATTAAAACATTTACATGATAGGCTGGGAGTAGTAGGGCAGATAGCAATATTTCAGCAAGTAAGATTTGTATGCTGGACAAGAATTACTTTGGCTAATCTAGGTCCAGGTGGAAGCAGGCAGAAATGTTACAAAGCAGTTATCTGGATTCATTGGATGATGAAGAGAGGCTAAGTTAAACCATAGTATAGAAAATCATATCTCCATTAAGTCTCCAAAATTGGAGAAGATACTTGTGGGTTTTTTGGAGGGGGTTGTTTATTTGTCTTTGTTTTTGCCACAAGTAACTTAAGAGGAAACGTTGCCAGGCAGGCTTAGAGCAGGTATGGTTAAAATTAGGGTGGTTCGGTTGTAAAAGGTTTGTGAAAACTCCAATTGGATGTGTGAGTCTGGGGGCCAAAGCCGAGACAAAGTCACAGGTTTTCCATAATCACCGTACTGGTGATGAGTGAGATGGACATGAGTAAGTGGCCTGGAATGATCATACAGTGTCCCAAACACCGTGTCATAAGAGTAGTTTTAAGCAGAAAAGGTCTGTTTGACTTATTTTCTAAATTGTTGGTGCCTTTCAGATTTATAAATGGAATTTTGGATGGATCATATATTTACAAACTTACTACATCATGAAGTATAAATGTATATAAATTGAAAAGCATACATTTTTCAACCATTTCCAAAAGGAAAATATGTTAAACCCCACATTCTGCCTACTCGCTTCAAGGATTACAAAAGAAACTCAGAAGATAAAAGATATAGCAAGACTGAGATATGGTTGGTCTAATTGCACATGAATGAGAACTTCACCAGACCTTGTAGTTAGATCGCTAAGATAACACTCTATATGTGTAGCCAAGGGTCCGGTGTGCTCTAATTTTTTATCATTCATTTTATGTTTTACTTATATCCCCACTAATTCCAAAAGTATTTCAGTAGGTCACCCAAAGCAGAGGAATAGAAACGTAACTTTGACAAAACCTCTTGCAATCAGTTAGTAGTCTTATTTAAGGAAGGCATCCAAAGTGAGAATTCTTAGTGGCAAATCTATGGAAGTCCGAAATCAGACTTAGTAAGTTAGAATCTGATTTTTACAGTGGCTGAAATCTTAATACTTACTCACTTTTCACTGAAATATTTTTTTGTTCTATATTATAAATTAATCACTCCTCTTTTATGTAATAATGTATCTAGATTTTGGAAAATTTAGAAATAAGTCACTTTCCATCACTATGACCTATCACATAACAAAATATCTGGGGTAACTAACATAAAACACAATGTTTGTTTTGGAGTGTGTTTTTGATATTTGAAGTGCTTGATCTAGTGTATCTGTAGTTCTGTACCTCTGATGAATGAATGTTCTGTAGCAAAACCACTCACAACACCATCCAAAGAGCCAAGAGTGGCTGGGGAAAAAGACAGGGCTGACCCTAAAGTACTAAGGACATCTTACTAGGCACCCCCTCCTCAAGATTCCATTATCTCTCACCTAATGGAGAAGCCTTATTAGCCAATTATCTTTAAGTGGTGGGTCCAAGTTAAGGTGTGGCTTTCTGGGACACGGAGAAAACAGTGCACAGCCCAGGTGTGTTCTCTCTCTGTGTGATTCCCGCGGGGCAGAGCTGAGCTTGGACTTCTTGTTCCTGTTTCATGAGTTTTCCCCTTATAATAAATACAATTATAATTTTCTTATCCTTTAGGTAGCCTGGTCATTTCCCGAATCAAGCTGATTTCTACAATCACCCTAACAGCATGCACTTTGGGGGGAATATTCCAGGTAAAAGAAGTATACTCATAAGTTGGTGATCCTATACCTGAAGTTTTATGGTGTCAGAAGTTGTTGACAATTTGTGTTGTAATATCTTCAAGAACTAGAACAGTGTCTAATATAAAGCATGCATTAAATAACTATAATTGGTAATTGGGAGTTATTAGCATGTATTTGATGGTAATCCTAAAAGAAATAATCACAACAAAACAGGGACTCTTTAGCAATACTGCCCATCCCCACAGATATGTTTGCGATACCTTTGTCTGCTCTAAGCACCTTGCCAGTGAATAGCACTAATGGGAAAGTAGTCATGAATGGTGCTTCTCTTTTAAAAGCTATAGGCTTATTAGCTTCTGCTTAGCTGTCATAATTTATTTTCTTTTTTTATCAAACACTCATTTCTTCATTCATCAGCAACTAATGTCATCACATGAAGAAAGATGCACATTACATGCCAAACAATAATTAATGTCCTAAAGGGGGGGGGGAAGTACAGGACAATTTGACGGAAAGCAATGCCTGAGGGAAGGCCAATCTTTCTAAGTAAGTCATTGGAGGAGGATTATTTGCAAAGGAGCACTGAACAGAGGACTGAGAGTGTGCAGGGATAAGCCATGTAGATAATGAGTAGACAGTCAGTAGCAGAAGACACAGGTACATAGTATGTCTGAGAGTCACCAGGTGTCCAGTGGGCCTGGAGGAAAAAGGAACTGTGATGTTTGGGTTGAGATAAGTCTGGAGAATAGGGGTGTGTGTTGGGATGGGGGAGAGTGGATAGTATTGATGAGGGACTTTTGTTTATGATTACCATAAAATGTATGATAATATCTCTTTTTACCTCTGAAACTGTCATACATGTATGCAATGAAATATGGTCATGTACAGCCTTCATCTCCTCTCTCAACTCTACCATTTCTTCTCCAACCTCTGCCCCACCTAACTTCATGTCTTCTTCTTTTTCTTTATTTTGATGACTCACTGAGTCTAAGTGCTGCTTGTCTGTTTCTGGCTTCACTGACAATAGTACTTATTTAATGCCTACTGAATATCAAACACTGTTCTGGGTCTTAATGAGTCTATTTACTTAAAATTATCACTTACGCTGGTGGACATCATCAAGATAAGAGTGGTGGTATAAAGGGTACGGAAAAGTCAAATTTGCACTGAGATCTGTAATCTTTGAGGTGTCTTGGGATATACAGTATTTTAGATAAAAGAGTTACTTAGTAGTCACTGATAAAATGATAAGTGGAGTAGAAACTTGAGTTATCACAGGTGGATTGCTTTCTGGTAGAATACCATTACAGCCACAGGGTTGAGAACATTACCTAAGGCTGGAAAGAGAAGTAATACATCTCTGACCAATAAGCCCAGGTTTGCTGAAACATGATAACTATATCAGATGATAAGAAAGATCATATAAATGGTGTGGAGAGTGGAACTCTGTGAGGGAAGATGAGCATCAAGAAAGAACAGCAGAGAGCCATATGAAAGCGATATTTCTGATCAATGACTGCCTTTATTAGCAGTGAGATTGGTGGAGGGGGAGGAGAGGAATTGGTGCTGAAATGAAAAACTGACTGGAAGAAAGAAATTGGGAACATTGCTAATTATTTTCAGAAGCTTTTTAAAGAGTAGAGATATGGAGCCTGCCAACAGTCTCCTGATTGTTTTTCTTCATTCTTGCCACTTTCATTAGCTAAGCTAACCTTAGCTGCTCCAAAAGACTGGTCCAAATGCCCAGTGCTTAACTCCATGTCATTGTGGTTTATGTAGTATTAGTGAGTTCTGAATAGTGAGCTGCTCTTCTAGTGATGTAAGAGTTTTCAGGACTGTCTATGGAGAGATGGCTCAGCAGTTAAGAGCACTGCCTGCTCTTCCAAAGATCCTGAGCTCAATTCCCAGCAACCACATAGTGGTTCACAACCATCTGTAATGAGATCCTGTACCCTCTTGAGGAAGAGAACTGGTCAGTCATCCTCATCAGCTTAGACCATGAAACCCAGTATGGACAAGTTCGACAGAACTGCCATATCTGGGCTGCCCATGCGTGCTTCAGCATTGCCAGGGCTTAGATTTCACTTCAATTTCCACATCTCAGATGTTGTCAGCATCTACCTAGAAAAGTAGACAGCAAGTGACAAACACAAAGAACGTTTTGGAGGACATACTTGAAAGGGTGTCATTTCTGTTTGCATTTCACTGGCTGCAGATTACTGACAAAATGACTCCTAATTGTAAGAGACTAGGAAATGTAGGCTAATTGTATGGAAGTAGATAAAACAGGTTTAGTGTCAGCTAGCAGTATGTGTCATACCAACAATGCACACAGCAGGCCATTTAGTCAATGTTGATGCTATTTGCTAATGGAAGACAGGTAGTATAAAAGGAAGCACTAATGACTCCAGAGGGAAGTTCCTGAGAAATCAAGAAGGCCCTGGATGCAGTGGAAGTAGAGATTGATCTTAGGTGTCACAGGAGCATGGATAATTCATTTTTTGCATTTAGTAGTGTTATCCACTAGCTAGCTAGGTGTCCTTTTTCTTTATCAAGATAAAACCTATGAGCAGGCAGTGGGAAGTTGCTCTACTGCTAGTCTTGAGCAACTTTTTTTCCTCCCTGATTTGATAGCAGTGAAGAACAGAATTAGGGAGCAGGAAGAAGGGAGCAGTATCAGGTGGTACCCTGTAGTGTTACAGATTGTGCACAAGACTTGGCTACCAGGATCCTCAGGCCTATGACAAATGCTGAGACTATTACAGATGTCTATTATACCTCTACTTTTATAACTACAGTGATAGATGTCACCACTGTTGTGTAGTTCTAGGAAGGAGCGAATCCCCAGACTTTGACAGCAGCTAGTGTTTCAACTTTTGGTACTAGATATTAGAATTCCCATATTTCATAGTGGTTAATGTTATAAATCCCATGTTAGGGTGTCAGAATTCTTCAGAAGTTAACAGTGGCCAGTATGACCCAGTACACCTAAGACCTCTGACTCTTAAAATTTGACAGCTCTCTGAAACTCTTCTAGTGACCAGGACATGCACCTTCTCTGTAGCTCTTTTCAGTCTTCAATCCTTTAGTGGCTCCCCTCTATACTTCTCCCCTCAACTTCCACCATTCTTGTCCCTGCCCTAGTCACCCTGCTGAATTGTTTAGCTGCCTCATGTTGCCATGGGCACCGTCACTACTGTTACACCTGAGGTGGCACTTTTGCCTCTGTTGCCACTTTGCTGTTATCGTTTCTGGTGTAAGAAATGCTGATGCAGCAGTCTTGGCCACCATTACACGATAAGATGTTGTCACCATTGCCTGTGATGTGTGTTTGTTGCTGCATGCCTCTTGCCGCTCTTCGGGTGGTAGTGTGGCCACCACCTGCCTTCCTTTAGTCTACCGCTTTGGCAGTAGAAAATGTCTCAGACCACACTTCAGCTCTCTTCTGTGGCTGTCAAAGCCAAGTCTGGCTCCTCAGCAGCTGTCAAAGCTTCTAGCCACTCACTCTTCAGCACTGCCTCTTCAGTTTGCCTGACTGAAGTCCGCTGTCTCTACTACCTCTTCTTTCATTGTGCTATCCACTCCGTAATGGCTCTTAGTCCACTCTACTGATAATGCACGTCAAAAGTAGGCAAGAAAAGACAACTTCAGTGAAGCCCAGTGTTGCAGTGCCAGTACAGGCAACTCAAGATGTTTTTTTTTCCTAGCTACGTCACAAAATGAAATAAACTGGTATTTATTCCCATCACAGCAGACCTTTGTGCAAATGAAGAGTTGTGCTTACACGAACATGGAATTCATTCTTTCACTCTCTCAATTATGTGTGTGTGTCATTGTGTATGTGTGAATGTGTATGGTATATGATGTTTCTAGTGTCTTAGTTAGGGTTTGTATTTCCATGAAGAGACAACGCCATGTCCGTGGCAACTATTATAAAGGAAAATATTTAATTTAGGATGGCTTACAGTTTCAGAAGTTTAGTCCATTTTCTTCGTGGTGGCCTGTAGGAAGACTTTGTGCTAGAGAAGGAACTGAGAGTTATATAACTTGATCCTCGGCAACAAGAAATGAACTGTGTGCCATACTGAGCATGTATTAAGCATATGTGAGACCTCAAATTGTACCCTCACATTGACACACTTCCTCTAACAAAGGTAAATCCATTCTAACAAGGCCACAACTCTTAATGGTGCCAATCCCTGTGGGCCAAGTATTAGTCCATTATTGTCATGGCAGGAAGCATGACAGTGAGCAGGCATACATGGGACCAGAGAAGGAGCTGAGAGTTCGAAATCATGATCTGCAGGCAACAGGAAGTGAACTGAGTACCCACACTGCACATAGCTTGATCATATATGAGACTTCAAATTCCACTACCAAAGTGACACAAAGAGGAAGAGGAAGAAGAAGGATGAGAAGGAGGAGGAGAAGAAGAAGAAGAAAAGCAAGGACTATTTCTAGATAGAATTACAGCAGAATTCCTCAAGACTTAAAATATAACTACAACCTTTGATTCTCAAGTGACACTCTATTTTATAAATATAAAAAAATGTATACACACTATAAATATATGTATATATGTGTGTGTATATGTGTACATATACATGAGTATGTATATGTAGATATGCTCATATATATTATAATATATACAGGGTGTTATGAAAATACACATTTATAGATATATATATTAGGTCACTTAGAGTAACTTGATTCTCCCTTCTAAATTGGGTAGAAATAGTCTCAGTGAAATTCAGTCCAAACTATTTGGAATTATCACAGCTGACACAATATCTATTTAGGTGAAAATTAGTAATTATTATGTAGTTTCCTGAAGGTACCTGTAGAGTGTTGAAAACAACTAGCTTTGGCAAAAGAGAAGTCTTGCTGTGTGCCTGGTGGTTCTTTTGCTCAAGTCAGACATGATGACACTTGCCCATTCGGGAGTTATATAGCATCTTCTTTAAAAAAATTTACTTATTTAAAGGAAAATAGGTACTTGAGTTTTATTGCTCCTCCTCATTATCACTTAAGGTATGGTTTTACCATTTTTAAATGAACTTGAACAATGCTTAAAACTCTCCTAAGACCTCAAAGAGGAGTGAGTCTGCCGAACGTCTCTCAATAGAGTTAGAACATAGACTACCTGACTAGAGATTAGAGTATAGGAACATTACTGAAAACTCAGTGCTTTGCCTAAAAGTACATTTGAGCAAATCTTCAGTTATTTCTGTCTTTTATCCAAAAATTTCAGGAGTAGGATGAAAAGAGTATGTTGCTATTTGAGTTTCAATTAAAATTATATGTATCAATAAGTCAAGATGATATACATAACATACATAACGCTGAATAGTTTATCTAATCTTAATAAACCAAAATAAAAATCAGCTTAGTTAAAACATAGCATAATTTATATACAGATAATAAAAAAATGATTTCTTCAGGTTTGGTAATATTGGCACCACTTAGCAAATGGTTATTCAAGCCATACTAAGTTATACACTTTTAGCATGAAAAGAATATACTCTTCTCATCCTGCTTATTTTTCTAATGTAGTTTGCAAAAAATCATTTTTATTTTTAAGGTGAGCGTGAAAAGAGATATCTTAAAAATGATGATTCAATACATGCAATAAAGATTGTTCACAGAGATGTAAAAAGACCAAGTATTTCAAATAACTTCTGAGCCAGTAAATAATTAAATGATTAGTTTAATGCAATTAAATAAATTATTAAAATGAACAGAATGTAACAGGCAAGGAAAATTAAGCAATAATTATCTTCTCCCAACTAAGAAAAAGCTCACTTGCTGGCAGTGGTGACGCATGCCTTTAATCCCAGCACTCAGGAGGCAGAGGCAGGCAAATCTCTGTGAGTTAGAGGCCATTCTGGTCTACAAGGCAAGTTTCAGGACAGCCAGAGCTAAACAGTGAAATCCTGTCTTGAAAAAAGAGGAAGAGGAAGAAGAAGGATGAAAAGGAGGAGGAGGAGGAGGAGGAGAAGAAGAAGAAGAAGAAGAAGAAGAAGAAGAAGAAGAAGAAGAAGAAGAAGAAGAAGAAGAAAAGCAAGGACTATTTCTAGATAGAATTATAGCAGAATTCCTCAAGACTTAAGATATAACTACAACCTTTGATTCTCAAATTATTCTCCAAAATTGAAATGGAAAAAAAGACACTCAAAATCTTTCTATGAATGCTATTACTCTAATTTCAAACTCAGTTAAAGACTCAACAAGCAGTAACCAATATCCCTGCTGACCATAGAAGTGGATGTTCGCATCAAAATACCTGTAAACCAAATATAGATACAGATCAAAAATATAATTCGGCATGATATGTTGCTTCTATCCCAAGCTCTAGAGTTGTTTCAACAGATATAAATCAATAAATGTAATGAATCCTACAAATAGAAGTAAAGGCAAAAATTAGATGATCATTTCCATTAATGCAGAAAAGACCTTTGACAGAAACTAATATCCCTTAATAGTTGATGTTCTAGAGAGAATAAAATCAGAGAAAACACCTTTAAATATCATACAGGTTGGTTATGACAAATAAATAATCAATATAATCCTATAGGGAAAGAGACTAGAATCAACAATATTAAAATCAGGGACAAGACAAGGCTGTCCACTCTCTCCACTCCTTTTCAAAACACTATCCAATTCTTAGCTAGATTATTAATATAAAGAATGAAATAAAATGTTTATAAATAGTAAAGAAAGGATTATCCATATTTGCAGATGATATTATGCCATAATTAACATAATTTTAAAACTCCACTAGCAAGGAAGAACTAATTAACGGTTTCAGCAAAACCAACTTTTAAGCAAAAATGGAACAAGCTTAGATGTGCATTACCAGATGATTTGGAATATTATTCAGTTGTAAAGAAAAATGAAATATGCAGGCAAATGGGTGGATCTGGAGAAAACTACACTGACAGAAAAATGAATACTACATATTCTTCAAGTGCAGACTAGGCTCAAGTCTTAATTTCTGTGTATTCAGTTTAGAATACTTGTAGACACCAAGGAACTAGAAAAGACCAATTGGGAAATGAATGTTTTAAGGGATAGGACACAAGGAATATGGAAATGGAATAGAGGGATATTGGAAAGGGAGTGGAGAAGAGTAATATGATAAGGAAGAAGGATTAACCAAAATCAAGTATATATGAAAATACAATTTATATATTTTTAGAAATGAAGAAAATTTGTCTGTAGAGCTGGATGAATCTCCCAGAATCCATTGGAGAGCCACTAATTAAACAGTCTTTGGGTTATGGGCAGGGTCCTGTCTTATAAATTGTTGTTTAGAGAAGCCCTTGAACCCCAAGTACAATAGAGGTTCTTATTTTTATTTCTCTTGACTATCCAGAAGAACTAGATGACTATTATATAAGAGAGCACAGACTTAGAATAAATGATGTGGAGAAAATTATCTATAATTGAACTGGGACCTTCCTCTCTAAGGGTTAGTTTTCATAATCCTAGATGGTGTATATAGACTGCTAGAAGAGAAGCACATAGGTATTCTTGCCTATCTGTGAATTCTACAGTCTAAAACAAACCAACCAGGTAATAGGTGCCATGGTGGCACTACAATTATAAGGACAGTCAACTTTTCACCTATTTTAGACCTACTTCATGGGAGGGAATCTATACTTAGTGTTGATCTATCTTAGATATTATGTAATACTGTGAAAATCTATGATTGAGCTCTCATAAGTCTTTCCAGGCAACTTAATACTGTTGCTTAGTTAGCTGGTTTAGAATAAAATTATATTTATACCCATAGACTAGTAGTTCTCTCTCACCTAATAAGAGAAACTTCTCCTTCCAGTGAACAGTGTAAAATGCAGGAACTCATGGCTTCGTGAGGCACTGAGAGTAAGTTACACATGGTAATTTATATAACAGAGCCTGAAACAATACACTAATTCTTTAAGACTAGAGAAACAGTGCAGAATATTGGACTGATAGAAAATAAGAACAACAACAAAAAAAAAAACAACTAGAAAGAAGAGCTGAAAAATGTCATCTAGTAGGCAAGACATAGCTGTTGTAATCATGCATTCCTAGCAGTTATGAATGCCTGCTTTGGGACTCTAAAATATAATAAACCTATCCATAGTTGGGTATGAATGGATCAGGGACTGCTCACTGCTGAAATATTTGTTGCTGATAAATCTACTTAACTGGGAAATTTTTGTCTTTGATTTTAGGACCCATTGGTAGGCCCTCCAGGCTCCAATGGACACTCCCAATCCTATAGTCACACAGATGAGCCTAAGTAAGATAAATAGGTCATAAGACAACACCCAAAGTCATGAGCCTTGGAAAGGGACTGATAGACATGAGAAGGCATTGATGGGGTGGGAAAGAGATGGGGAATAGAGAAATCAGAATAGACTATATACATGTAATAAATTGACAAATAACAAATTGATCAATAACAAACACGTTATTTATTTTAACAAAAATCTTGAAATTAAAATAAGTAAAAGACCTCAGTATATATTTCTCAGTAAAAATAGACAAGAGGCTAACAGTTATGTGGAGGAATTATCAATATCATTATTTGTCAGAGAATAACAGGTGAATCTTAATGAAAGAGAAAAGATAAATGAACAGAGAAACATGTGCCACTAGCAAACCATTGTGAATATATTGCAGTTTTCTCAAAACAATCACTAAAGTATCCAACAATATCACTATTTGGTATACATGTAGAATAAATGAAATCAGTATTAATAGAGTCATCTGCATTACCACATTTATTACACTATGATTCACAATAACGAAGATGCAGAACTTTCGTCCATAGACACACAATTTAATAAACCACAGTCAAACTGCAAACACACAGACATCCAAATCTCTCTCTCTCTCTCTCTCTCTCTCTCACACACACACACACACACACACACACACACACACACACACACGCATGCACAAGGCAATACTATCTAATCCTAAATATGAGAAATTGCTGCCACTGGTTGGTGTAGGAGGTCCTTCTGTCTGTGTGTTGCTTTCATTGGTTAATAAAGAAACTGCTTTGGGCCTGTTGATAGGGCAGAACTTAGGTAGGTGGGGGAAATTAAAAGGAATGCTGGGAGGAAGAAGACAGAGTGAGAGAGACACCATGGAGCCACCAGAGACAGAAATGCCGAATATTTTTCAGTAAGCCACTGTCATTTGGCAATATACAGATTAATAGAAATGGGTTAAATCAAGGTGTGAGAGTTAGCCAATAAGAGGTTAGAAATAATGGGCCAATTAATACAATTTCTGTGTGGTTATTTTGGGGCTAAGCTAGCTGGGCAGCTGGGAAGAACAAGCGGCCCTCTCTCTACAACTGGTGACAACATTGATAAACCTACAGGAAATAAGCATAGAAAGGCAAATACCGTAAGACGTTGTTACATGTGAAATCAATACAGAAAGTAAAGTCACAGCAGCAGAATACAGAATGACTAATTGCCAAGGGCCATTAAGGGCAGTGCCACCAAGGGAAAGCAGGACAATGATGGTTAGAACTGATAATCATTCAGTATGGATGGATAACTATGGCAGACTATTGTACAACACGATTATTACTAAAAGAACAACTATTAAGAAGTAGATCTGGGGGGGCTAGAGAGATGGCTCAGAGGTTAAGAGCACTGGCAGCTCTTCCAGAGGTCCTGAGTTCAATTCCCAGCAACCACATGGTGGCTCACAACCATCTGTAATGAGATCTGGCGCCGTCTTCTGGCATACAGGCATACATAGAGGCAGAATGTTGTATACATAATAAATAAATAAATCTTTTAAAAAAAAGAAGTAGATCTGAAATATTTTCACCCCAGAAAAGTAAAACTACTGGAAGTGATACACTATTAATTCATTTCATTGTACATATCTTTTAAAGTATATGCATATGTCAAAATATCACCTTATGCATTGTAAATATACATAGGTTTGGTTTGGGAGCTTTGTTTTTGAGTTTTGTTAGTTTGTTTTTTCTTTTTCTTTTTCATTATTCTTCAAAAATCTGGAAAAGCTACCAAACTGAAAACAAATAGACAAACAAAAAATCTTGAGCCTTTCTCCATTGACACTGCATATTCCAAAGGATTGCAATGTTTTAGAAAGCCTTCCTGAGAGGAGGAGTGTGGGGCTGATTTAACAGCATTTCCAGGATTGTTCAGTGACTCATAGTTCTAGGCATTCATGTGAATTCCCAACTTGCGTTTTAAACTTTGCAATCATTTAAAAAAAGGAATGCCTTCCAACTTTTCATGATAATGAGATAAAAAAAACTTCCCCATAAAAAGCTCTAAAATAGTGTTAGTCTTTCTGTGCCTTCTTCTCCTAACCATGCACGCATGCACGCATGCACGTGCACACACACATACACACACACACACACACACACACACACACACACACACACCACTAATATCTCCAGTCATATGGTTAGTGAAATTGTTTCTAGACTTTTGGAGGATAACCAGCAAGTGACAGAGGTGACATGTGTATCAATTACAAAGAAGGGTAAACCAGAACATTTTTTTGATCTTTAGAAGACACCACACTGCATTGCAATTTTTCTTGGTGATTTTTGTCCACTCTCTGTACTTGGTATGTGCATTAGCCAGTTGTGGCAAATAGCATTCCTTTAATTGAAGTGGATGTGACATCAAACATTTGTTTCTATCATTTTATGTTTGTTCTTAAACTAAAAGAGCACTTCTTATCAAAACTAAAATCTGACCAAGCTAAACTTTTGAGAAGTTTATTGTGTCCACAAGAGAACAACACAAGCCAAGTCATAGGATCCTGAGTATGAAGTAAAGGGGTGAGCAATTGCTTCCACCAGTAGATTATTGAAATGAGGGTATTCAGACAGCAGGGATGGGGAAAGGCATTCATTTTATTACGTCTTTGGGGGGGATGTGATGTAGATAGGTGGGGATCAGAAGTCTTGGAGGCCATTATGCTCACCCCTTTATTTTGTACTTAGGATTCTATGACTTGTGTCCTGTTCATTTGTCTACCTAGGCTGTTGTTGAGAAAACAGATTTGTAGTACTCCTTAAGGACTCCATGCACTTTTTATTCCGCACTGTGGGCATAGATAGCTTGTTAATTCATGCTTGTTCTTGAAAAGGCATGCCAGGAAACCATGTATTTTATAAAGATTTGCCATGTGTATGTGGGTTGCATTCTATAACTAAGGTGAGGGCTACTCACATACATCCTATGACTTTAGATCCTATGACAGTTTCAGATCTTGAAGAACCCCAGCATCTCTGTTCTGGAAATAAATGAAAGGAATTGTCACTTTGCAACATGTCTTAATTATTTTTCTGTCATGACAAAACACCATGACCCAGACTGCTTAGAAAATAAAGCATTGAACTGGGACTGGCTTACAGTTTCAGATGGAGAGCCTGTGTCCATCATGATAGAGAGCATGGCGGCAGCAGGTAGGTATTTCAGAAGTAGCTGAAAACTTACGTACAGAGACAACAGCCAGAAGGCAGGAGAGGCAGGTTACAGCTTAGAAGGGTTTGTAATTTTAAAACCACAAAGCCCACCCCCAGCAACACACCTCTGCCAACAAGGTCACACCTCCTCATTCTTCCTAAATAGTTTCAGGAACTGCAGGCCAGATATTCAAATACATGAGCCTCTGGGAGCCATTCTTACTCAAAGGCTTCTTGATATTTTGGCTAGGTTGTCCCAACATCTAGCCTTACAAAGATGACAAGAGCTGGGAATTTACTTGAGGCCTGCTGCAAGTACCAGTAGGTTTGTGGAAGACTGCAAACAGTTTGTCCCTGATCTATCAGGGGACTGAAACTTCTTTCCACAAACATTCATTCCATCTGCACCAAGAAGGAACTAGCATGCTCACAAAACCATTCTTGAGAGGTTTATGTATGCTAAGAAAACACGCCATAAACCCAGAGTCTCAAACATGTTACTGTTCTGGGGTTGACACCTTTGCTGCTTCATGAAGCAAGGTTCTGTTTAGTTTGAAGGAACCGGGCTCCAGGTTCAAGATGCAGATATTGGGTTTTCTGGTTAAATGGATTTCACTGAAACTTTGAGGGGTGACACTAGGAAAAATTGGTTCTCAAAGCCAGTGTTACTGTCCCATGCATATAGGGGACTGTCTAATCTATGGTGACTGTAACATGAAGGCCCCCTTGTCAGGGCTTCTGTCCTGCCTGGTCTCCCAGCCATTTAGCCCCAGAGAAAATCACACAGAGAGTCTATATTAATGATAAACTGATTGGGCCATTAGCTCAAGCTTCGTATTAGCTCTTATAACTTATATTAACCCATTATTCTTATCTATGTTAGCCACATGGCTCAGTACCCTGCATCAGGGTACAGCTACATCCTCCATGTCTTTGGCTAAACCATTTGGCCCATATGCACACATTGTTCTGGTTCTGGCCTTAGAATTTTGTGAGTGGATGAGAAGGAATCATAGTGAATTTCCTTGTTGTTCTTTAGCTTCCTTCACTCCTTAGTGCATGGAAGGCAGAGGATACAGAGTTCTCTGTCTATAGAAAGAAAAAAGAGGACAGAGAAAGAAAAACAGAGTACTATTTCAAAGCTGGGTATCGCTGTGATCTTATTATCCTCCAGAAGTATAAGATAGAAGACAGTGTTGGTTTCATGGTCATGCTGACATATAATAGCCCAATTTCTTGATGATTTGAAGCAACACAACATTATTTCTTACTCAGAGCACAATGAAATGCAAGTTACTGGGGCATGAAGTGGTGTAGACCACTAACTTCTCTATCTTTTGGGTGTCATACATATCTATTAATTTTTTTAGGTAGGTTAAAGTCTATAGTATTAGTCTTGGTGGGGTATTACAGACAAGCATGAAGCTCTCTTCCCACATTCTACCAGTCACAATTCAAACACATGGTTGACCGGGAAGTCTACTAGGTCATCTACAAGTTTAGGAGAGGAAGATAAACCCCGTGTCTGACAATTAGTCTAACATTTTTGGCACCCTGTTCATACTAATTTCAAAGTGACATGCAGACTTTGGAACTTGATGTCATTGGTTTCCATGCCATTTGTCCACTTAGCATGACACAGGTTCCTGAACTAGTTGCTTCACTTCCACAAAGTGGTTATTGGCCTGGAAACTCGGGACAAACATTTGCACTGCTTATTCGGCTCCATAGACTTTCAAAACCTAAATGAGTGCTAGAAATTTTGGACTTCCAGTCAAGTTCCTGAGGCTTTTGCCTTCATTATATGAGCAACACTGTTGACTGCCAAGAATCAGTCCTATAAAATGGAAGTGAAATCTTCATTGCTTTTTTATGGGATCACTGCTGTGCATAGAACCTTGGAATTCACTGTTGCTACCTGAGCTTATTATTTTTTCCAATTAAAAGAAGCCCACGATGCAGAGTAGCTCATTAGATTGTATGAGTTAATATTGGATCAAATTGGGAATCTTGTCTTCTGATATATATATATATATATATATATATATATATATATATATATATATTCTTCATTCTTTTGTGTATATATATATTCACTCTTTCACATATATATTCATTCTTTTGTCCTAAACTCTCCTAACTAATGTACACTGCTGGCCATCATCTCTTAATGGTGTATGCTGTTAGGATGCAAGCATCCTTGACCCAAAGTTAGTCATACAAACTGGGACTGTATTGTGAAATTTCAAACTGCTGTTAGGATGATGATAGAGATATTTTATAAATAATCGACTATGACATTATCAACAACTATATTTATTCTTCAGCAGTCTGCTGCAACCTTTGCTATGACTGTTGCCAAGGAAATGAGTAAAGGAATGTGCGTGCATTGAAGGAAATGGAAGGAGGTAAAACCCACGACATGCGACAGATACTAAAATTGTTTCCTTTCTGTTGAAAACCAACTGGTTTCAATAGAAAGTGTCTAATATCTGAACTAATGAATACTTTGTGAACTAAGAAAACAATTATTTTAAAGCTAGTTTACTAAGTGATAATTATTAAGTGTTATTCAGGCAGCGTAATGCTAAGAGTAGCTCTGATTGTAGCGACTAGCAGTTCAGCCCCTGCACTGGATAAAGAAGAAACGGATGCTTCAGAGAAAAGATAACAAAACATTCCGATTACATGAAAGATGTTTTTTTTTTGTCCAGATTGCCTCCCCCCTTTTCAAAATCACTATTTATCCCTACTCTTGATCTTTTACTATTTAGGGTTATATTCATTCATTCATTTATTGGGACAGAGCCTCATGTATCTCAGATTGTCTTCCATCTCAGTAGCTGAAGATGATTTTAAACTTCTGTCCCTCTGATTTCCAAGCACTGAGATTCCAGGTGTGTTCCACTGTGTCTGATTTATGTGGTACTAAGGATAAAACACACTGCTTCATGAATGCTAGGAAAGCAGTCTGCCAACTGAACTCTATGCCTATCTTCATTTAAAAAATTGTTTTGCAGTAATGGTGACCAAACTGAGGACTCTGAAGATGCCAGACAAGTACTATAACCTTGAACCCTCATTTCATTTTTTATTTTGAGAAAAAGACTCACTAAGTTGACTAGGCTAGCCTCAAACTTGTGTTCCTTCTGCCTTGGCCTCTTGAATAGCTGGGATTCTGGGCATTTATTGCCAGGCTTTCCTGAGAATTACTGGATGTATTGACTCAGTAAAGTTCAAGATAGTATAGATGGGTCATTCTTAAGAAATGATCAATTGTTCATTCATTCACTTAATAAACAAAGCCTGCGTAGAAGTTGTAAGCACTCACCCAAGATGATAGCAAGGGGTACTATCTGCTCTTAAAGGATTTTGTGCAACCACTGTGCGTGACCCCAATGAATGCTGCATTGGCAGACAGGACAGGCATTCCAATGTTTCAAAATTGTACACAAAATTTATTCAGAGATAGAGACACATTTAATTTGATTAGAATAGAAAAATTTAGTCATTTAATTTATTAAGCACATTGATTTTTTAAGTGCCCAATAAATATGAATTAGACAATAAAAGTAAAACAAGTTGTAAAATGACAACCGGCTGAAGGCAAGCTTGGTGAGGGCTTAGTTGTCATGACTCCCAGTTAGCAGTGGAGGCAAGATTAGGAGAAACTGAGGAAGGACCCAGCAGAACCCCTGGAGAGCTATGTAAACATGTTTGACTCTCTACTAATGATCCAAAAAGGCAGGAATTGTTTCATGACATCTGGAACTTCTTTATAAATTGACGGTAAGGCATATTTCCACTGATGGCTTTCATTAAGTCCATTGTGACATAAACATTTAAAACATGCAGTTTCATGAAGGAAGAAACCTACCAAGTCAGGACAGGCTCAGTAACACATAAGAACAACCCCCTTTCAAAAGTGGCAGCAATTTAGACCAAAAGAAAGCTGCTTGTCTATCAAACACTGAAAATACACACCACAGAAAAGGAAGTAGAGGAAATTTAAGAGCTGAGGTTGGAAACAACAGAGGTTGTGTTTGGCCACAATGAAGGCATAGTGTCAGAAAGAGACAGCTTCAGCTACTGAAATACAGAGCAAGGACCAGCCCCAGAGCCAATTATATGAAAGTCGAGTCTTTCAAGAATCAGACATTCTAGTCAGACATATGTAACTGGCAGAAATGGTTTTTTATTTCTATTAATATATTTAGGGATACAAAGATCTGAATTTGTGTCCTTTCATACATGGATATTTGCTCTTAATTAAAATGCTTCATATCCTTTAATCCTTCCTTATCCTTTAGTTTTTTGCTGTATATGAAATTTTAAATCATGTAGAATTAGTGAGAATGTAAACTGTCTTTTTTAATAGCTTTATTTTCAGACTAGCAAAATCTTATTAAAACATAGAAATGTTAAAATATTAAGTGCCTGTAAAATGTGATGCTGGTATTAATTTGGGAGGGTTTAAGTTTTTGAAATGGATATTAATTGCTCTAAAGATTGCAGTGTTATTCTTTGATGTTACTGGAATGTATTCATCCCTTGAGACATGCCATTACACACCTTTCCTTCCCAGAAATTCTGCATCTAGGAACATGAAAGTTTAATTTACATAATTGACTCCTTTTCATTTTTTTAACCCATTAAATTAAAAAAATCTCACTACCTTAAAATTTTTGTGATTTCACCAAAATATTGAATATGCTTATTTAGAGAACTAATTTAATCGAAAACATTTTTGTAATGTATTTATGAAATACTCAATGACCCAGAAATAACCCAGAAAATAACTTGCATAAAAGGGCTGTAGTATGGAAGGATTGATAATATCAACAATGGAAGAGTACAGAAAACAATTAAATATAAGAATGATAATATTACAAGTTTTGTCGGGAAGAATCACTGCAGACTGGATTGATTATCAAATTGTAGTAAAACTTGAAGGAAGGGCATGTTTTAGGCTAAAGGAGGTACTCTTCCTTAAATACAAAATTTAGACTGGAGTACATGAAGAAAGTTCATTGCATTGGGGGGGGCTCACCACTTTTGGAACTGTAATTTAGAGTCAAGTTCTCAAGGGCCAAAGTGAAAGCAATGGAGGAAAGAAAGAGAAATTGATTAGCAGGAAAAAAAATGCCATGTGAAGGTCAAGGAAAATTTGGATTGAGATGGGGCCACGGAAGGAGGTGAACTCCAGAGTGAAGTTTCCAGAGAGCATTAACAGTTGAAGCCACAGTTTAGAAGTCCAAGCAGAAAAACAGTTATGATAAATGGGGGCGGCAGGAATAGCCCACTCATCTGAGGAGAAGGAAATTAGGGTCAAGGAAAGTTGTAGAGTAAGATCTGCGTGGGTGTTCAGAATGGATAAAATGTGATGAAATGAAAGTCAAATATCTACATGAATATGTGAAATTTTTACAGTTCCCAAACATAGCAAATGGGCAAAATTGCACCATTCAGAGCACTAGATAAATTTAATATTCAATGTACCATGAATCCCTTTGACATGTAAGCATCTTCACCTCCCAGAGATGTAATTTTGATAGATAGCAAAATTCAGTTTGTTATTTTGCTGCAACAAGTAATCACCAGCAATGAAGACACCATTTATGTGAGCAACACTGGGAAGAATCAGGGCAAATACAGCCTTATACTAACTGGGTCTGCAGGAGCAAATTCTTCGTAGTCTTGTGTGATGAAAGTATGCAGCAACTCGCTATTCCTTGCTATTCATCTGCTTTAGAATGGGTACATGTGACTTACTCAGCAAGCTTACCAATGAGGAAATCCTCCTTTTTGACAATGAAGAGGTTAGTCAGTAGCCTCTGTGCATCCTGGTGCTCCCCTAAATACAGAAAATACAGAGCCATCCTCTGGTTTGCACTGCCCATTGTGAGGGGCAATGGCCTCAGGATAGTCACACGACCTAGGCAGTGCTGTCCCTGTGTCTCCAGGGCTTTCACTGAAGGTGACAACATGAAAGAGGAATGTTTTTTATTTGCTCTGAGATTGCTACACTAGAGGGACAAATAAACCCAGAGCTGCAAGTTATTGCTGCAGCCATAGTGAAGGCAGATTCTTGAAACAGAGGTGTGCCCTGACGATGCGGGGCATGGTCACAAGAACGGCATGCAATACTCTCCACCTGGCATTACAGTGGTTTATGAACATATTTTACTTCTGCTACCACAATAGGAGGTATGCTGAAGCAGACGTACTCTTTAATCTTTCCCAATATAGACTACCTGAAAGACATTATAACCTGGCTAGGTCTCCGCCATCCCAGGATCTTTCCCTCTGCTGCTTCCTACACCAAAAATGCAAAAACCCCATATGCTCACTTTCCTGGTTTCTACAGCTGAAGATGTCATATGGCCAGCCCTGTCCATTGAGACATAAGTGGAGCATGCTAGGAGAAATATCTAAACTTGTAGTGAAGGAAATGTTTGTTTGGGACATGTCCTCCTTTGGGACATTAGTGGTAGAAAATTGTTTTGGTAACTTTCCTTTTGCCATGATAGACACCACAGCCCAGAGCATCTTGAAGAGGAAATGGATTATTTTACACTTGCAGGTCACAATTTGCCATTGAGGGAAGTTAAGCTGGGAAAATGAAGTTAGGGCCTGAAGCAGAAATTATGAAAGAATGGTGCTTGTTCTCCCTGGCTCCTGCTTAGTAAGCTTTCTCTATAAGCCAGAGTTAACCTACTTGGTTGGTACTGTCCACAGTAGGTTGAGCATGCAGTCAGACTTCAATCAACACTAAAATACTCTCATACAAACTTGAGCAAAGGCCAATTTGACCTGGAAAATTCCTCCATTGAGCATCCTTCTACCAATAAATTTTTGGTTGTATCTTATTGGTAATAAAAGGAACCAGCAAAAACATGGATGAGCAAAGTTAATGTCTTAACCTTCTACTTGCTGTTAGATAAAGGCTGTGAGAATAAAACCAAGGAGAAGCCAAGTTACTTATAATGACTTCTATACCAAGACTGAAACTGTGTAATCAAGACTTTCTCCCTAACACATTAAATTTTGACCAAATTTGTTTGTGATCATTTGGACCTTGCCATATCTCATTTTCTCAGTGTCTGTTTATATGTCCCCCTTTTCAGTTCTAATTTTTTAATTTTCATATTTTCTTTCTGCCTTTTCGTTACTTTGGATAAGGGTTTGTCAATCTAATTGATTTTCACAAAGGGCCAATTACTTTTTCATTGATTCTTTGTACTGTTTTATTATTGTGTCTCTATTTTATTTATTTTGGTCCTAGATTTGGTTATTTTTTGTCATCTAATTCTTTTGTTGTGATTTCTTCATCTTAGTCTAGAACTTTCAGGTGGGCAGTTAAATTACTGGATTAGATCTCTCAAAATGTTTTTTTTTATGTAGGCACTTAGTGTTATGAAATTGACTCTTAAAACTGGTCTTGATTTTTTCCCATAAGTTTGAATATGGTGTGCATTCATTTTCTTCCAATTTTAAAAAAAAACCTTTGATTTCCTTCTTGATTCATTTTTTATTCAATAGTGTCTTTTTCGGTTTCTCTGAGTTTGTAAGCCTTTTGTTGTTTCTGTTATTGATATCCAGTTTTAATTCATGGTGGCCAGATAGGATGAGAGGTGTTTTTCCAATTCTCTTATATTTTAAAGACTTGCTTTATATTCAGGTATGTGGGCAATTTTGGAGAAAGTTCCATGAGTGGCTAAAAAGAATGTATATTCTTTTGTGTTTGGGTGAAATGTTCTGTTAGATTCATTTGTTTTATAATGTCGGTAAACACCAGCATTTCTGTTTATTTTTTGTCTAGATGACTTGTCTGGTGGTAAGAGTGCAATGTTGAAGTCTCCCACTATCAGTATGTGAGGGTCAATATATGATTTGAACTTGGGTGCCTTTGTGTATGAGTCATAGATGTTAAGAATTACAATGTCCTTCTGGTGGATATGTCCTTTGTTGAGTATCTAGAGTGCTTCCCTATCTCTTCGAATTAGTTTTTCTTTGGTCTATTTTGTCAAATACCATCTTACACCGGTAAGAATGGCAAAGATCAAAAACACTGATGACAACTTATGCTGGAGAAGATGTGGAGTAAAGGGAATACTCCTGCACTGGTGGTGGGAGTGCAAGCTGGTACAGCACCTTTGGATATCAGTATGGTTATTTCTCAGAAATTTAGGAAACAACCTTTCTCAAGACCCAACAATACTGCTTTTGGGTATATACCCAAAGGATGCTCAACTATGCTCATAGCAGCATTGTTTGTAATAATCAGAACCTGGAAACAACCTAAATGCCCCTTAACTGAAGAACAGATGAGGAAAATGTGGCACAATGGATTACTATACAGAAAAAAATGGCGTCTTGAGATTTGCAGGCAAATGGATGGATCTAGAAAATATCATATTGAGCGAAATATCCCATACCCAGAAAGACAAACATCATATGTAGTCACTCATAAGTGACTTTTAGACATGAAGCAAAGAAAACCAGCCTACTAGTCACAATTGCAGAGAGCCTAGACAGCAAATAGGACCCTAAGAGAGACATACACGGATCTAATCTACATGGGAAGCAGAAAAAGACACGATCTCCTGAGTAAATTGGGAGCATGGGCACCATTTATAGGGTAGAAGGCAGAGGAAGAAAGGGAGGGGAACAGAGAAAAATGTATTGCTCAATAAAATCAATTTTAAAAGTTTTAAAAAGATAGCTTTTGGAATTTTCCATTGTGTCAAAAATATTCAAAAGCAAATAAACATTAACTGGAGAAATAAAAAAATTGTTACACCAGCTTGCCTCTTAGATCCATTTGCTTGGAATATCTTTTTCCATCATTTATGCAGAGTTAATATCTATCCTTGATGTTAAGGTGTATTTCTTGGATGCAGCAAATGAATGAATCCTGTTTAGCACCCATTCAGTTGGTCTAAGAGCCATTTTACTAAGATCATTGATGTTGAGAGTTATTAATGAGCAGAGTTTGTTTATTCCTGTTGTGGGGTCTCTCTCTCTCTCCCTCCCTCCGTCTCTCCCTCCCTCTCCCTCTCTCTCTCTCTCTCTCTCTCTCTCTCTCTCTCTCTCTATCTCTGGGTGTATGCGTGTTTCTGGTTCCCCTCTTTTGATTTTCTTGTCTGTGACTATTTGTTCCTTGTGTTTTCAAGAGTAAGCTTAACCTCTTTAGGTTGGAACTTTCCTTCTAGCAACTTCTGAATGGCAGTATTTGTAGATAGATATTATCTCCTTCTTCATAAAAATAACAGATTTCTCTGTCAAAGAGATTTATTTTACTCTTTTTGAAAACCATGTACTTTTTACTGTGACTTACCCATGACCATGTTCTGTATTGAGAAGGAATAAAAAGATTCCGGAAATGTTTGACAGTCAAACATTTCTGGATGCAAAGCTTGTTTCTGAGCAGTTATTCCAGTGGGCCAGTGTTGATGTTTCAGAGTTAGGGAATGAATAATTATGAGCTCCATCCTACCACTTAAGTACTTTTACTTGAAAAGTAGTATGGAAGAGTCCTTGAATGTGTCCAGAACTGCACCAGAAAAATTCAATATTTGTGTAAAATTTCATAGTATCAGCTGTTTAAACAACAGCCTGATTAAATATCAATACATGTTTTGCAAGCATTGTAAATTTTGCCCCATTGTTATCTGATAACACAATTTTTACTCAGTAAACAAGTTTTTCTGGATACAACCAAATTATAGTATACTGTGCCCTTGTCCCAGAGTGTTCCACAAAAATAAAAAAAAATAAAAAAAGGAAAATAGCAAGCCCTCATCCTGACTAGTCCAAAGACTGCAAAGGTCACCTGTTTGATTTTAAACTCTTTTCAGTCCAGACATGAACAAGAATTTATGCTTTTGCTTAGTCTGCTGAAGCGCAGGGTCCTCGGCTGTTAGTTGTAGGAAACAAATACATTTCCATGCAACAAAATACAAATTCTCAAGAAAAAAACAATGATAGTTGAGAGTTTTGTTTCCTGTTGGAATGTTCCTTCCCTTTATCGTACCTTCTCTTGATTTCTCAAAGGGCTATTTATTGTAAATGACGTATTTTCCTTTACCTTTGGTCATTTGACCTCAGTCACCTCCTCTCAGTGAATGCCTAGTGAATAAATGACTAACTATGGACATTTGAGGCAGCAATATACAATGGATACCTATTAATTTGTAAATCTGGGGCAATAAATAAGTACCAACTTGAATACATACGGATGAAAAAATGTCCCCAATAAGAACTGTGTCTGGCCCCTTTTCTAGTCACCCTGTGAACGGGTGTGGAAGGACAAGTCTGACAACCAATGATGACAAGTATTGCTTGAGTGACACCCACAGCAACATTACCAGAAACTATTAGCACGGCTAGGTAAAATGACTAGTGAAAACAGCAACTTGCCAAAGAAATATTCTGGATTTTTTTAGATCATTTTATTTCATTTTTATTTGTTTTCTGAGATAAGCCATCTCTGAATCTACTAGTACTAATTAGTAACTGTGGAATGTTGTAGGCAGCAAGAGAAGTCCTGGGTAAATACGTTGTTGACATAGGCACCACAGTCATGTCAAGGATTCCACTGCCTCAGCCCCAAGGGAGAGGAGCCTTCCCTGGGCGAGACATAGAGGGATGAGTTCAAATATTTATAGTGTGTATAGAAAATGTCCATCAGAGCTCTCCCAACCCCTGCTAGATGTTTATGGCCTGAAGTCGGCTCCGTTGCCCTTACCAAGATGGTCTAAACGGGTCTTCTTGTTCAAATTTCTAATAACCCTCTCTCCTTTTCTGTATGCAACGATATACATATATCCCTCCTGCCCATATACAATAAACAGGCTGAGCACCCAGATGTTGCAGCTTCTCAATCAGAGAGCCCAGTCCACCCGATCCCAGCTATTCTGTGTAGTTCTGTGTCTATGTCCTTTGGTCTTTCTTTTGCCGCCCAGTTAGACAAACCTCTGGAGCCGTGCAATGTTGTGGGAAAATGTTACTGATTCAGCTCTGATCAATAGAAATTGAGAAGCAAATGGGGAAATACTAATTAGTAAAGTCAGTGATTAGGGGTTCAGGATGAATTTTCTTCATTATTGACCCTAAATCGAAATCTGTATTATTCTTTCCTAGAGAGAAACAACCTAAATTAATCCCCAAATCAAATTGCCACTTGTCTTATTTCACCTTTGAAGAACTGATCCTATTTTTCCATAAAAGTGGGTTTTTTTTACCTATTAGATTGTTTTCCAACTGCTGCACCCATGATCTTCAGCCATCATAGAAGTAGAAAATGCAATGAAAAAGTATAAAAAATTCCATTTCTATACCATTTACTTTTGACCTGAGTGTAAGAAACACAACTGTATATATTTTAATGTCACATAAAAATATTTTATAAGAACACATTTAAAATTTTGGTTTAGTTTTCTGTACCATTCTGTTGTACTCTTTTGCATCAAATAGAAAAAAAAGAAAACAAAAAAATAGTAAATGGAAAAAAAATGTGTGCTCACCTGATTGCCAAGTACGCTCCTTATGGATCTGTGCAGTGCTTCTAATTTCTAATGGTTGCTTTTATAGCTTTTGGAAGGTTGCCATTGAATTTTCCCTTAATTTATTGTCAGATGGTTTCTCATGGATTCATCTCAGTGGTTTGCTGAACTCCCTCCAGCAACCTGCTCTGAAGCCACCTGAGCTGAAGCCAGCAGAGGACTCCTGACCTATGTCCAAGGGCTGTTGAGCTCAGCTCAGGGAATTGTCCATCCAGACTGCCAGAGACCATACAGGTAAGGCCTTCCACTTCCAGAGAGTTATTGGCCCTCTCCCAGCACATTGGCAACCTGACTACTCTATGCCCCAGGGAACTGGCAGAGGAGAATCGGTTAGTTGCTGCCAGTGGCAATGTGGCTCAAATTACTCAAAAATGACACCTTCTTTCATAGTGGTACAGGGAAAGTAATGTAGTCATGGTTGTTTTTAAAAAAGAGTGCTAATGTTCAACAGGGAGAAAGCAATTGCTCACCGCAAACCCTGATCCTACCACCTAGCAGGTTGACAAATTAGAGCTGAGTTAACTGATTTTTAAGTATGTGTTTCTCCATCTATCCAGTTTTTTCTATGCCAAACGTGTCTTCAATTCTAGTCCATCACCTATCAGTCAACGTATTTTATTATTTTAGAGGTGTCTGTCTCTTTTTGCTACTACAGGCTAATAATAGAAATTACAGTTTTATCATGACCTCTTCTAAAATTCTATAGACTTGCTGTAAGAATAGACCCCGCACAATGTCAGTTTATGAATATTTGGCAAGCTTTTAATAAATAGATATCAAATATGTTATGAAACTCCTTGTGTGAAATGACACAATTCTCTGAAACTATTTCATGAGTTCCCTGTGCAGACCCCAAGAACAATTGATTAAAGAAAAGTACTGAATAGAGAAGTCACACACCTGAATCCTCTTTTCATGTATTTCCATGAACAAGAGCTAAGATATGATTCCTCAGTTCTTTTTTCTCTAGATTGTTCAATGAATTTACTTGAGAATTAAGAATTAATATTTTGGTGCACTAAAATGAACTGACAACCTGTTAGTATTACCTGCAATTAGAGACTTGGTTTTGAAATTAGTACATAGTTTCTTATTTTAAATCCATTAGTCATCTCAATAAAATGGATAACTGAAATTATAAAAATTCATTGTTTTTATATTTTTCATAAATTGTGACTTAGAGGAAAGGTACAAAAGAGTACGTGATTTCTCAAGTGGTGACACATATTCAGACACTGTTTCTACCTCTGTTAAATCTAGGCACATAGTTTCTTCTGAAAATAAGTCATGAGTGCTAAAGTAATGGCAAAATTGGGCAAAAGGGAAATGAAATTTTAAAGAACTTTGTCTCAATTAGTAGAAATATCTTGCCTTTAGCCAGAGCCCCTGGAAAGCACCCTGGATTCCTTGAAACGTCTTGAGTAGAAGAGTTGTTTTATCGTCGGGCACTCTGAGACACTGGCAATTTATGCAAAAATGTCATTGACTCGATGTGGGGACGGGCCACCTAGAAAGGCCAAACGTGTGATTACTGGCATGGGAAAGACAGGGCTGTAGATTGACTTTAACCAGATGGACAGTGGTGCGTGCCTTTTTTATGAACCTCAAGGAAAACTGGGACACTCCCAGAGTGTCCTTGCTTCACATTACAGTTTCAACACTGCATGCAGGAAAGGAGACTGTGTCCTTCCTCAATCTGATGACAGATGTGGCTTTAGAACAGTTCAAGACTTAACTTTTGTGCTTTGGGCAGGATCTAATTTGTGGCATTTTCTTGCCACATATAGAACATCCAATGAATTCTTTGAGATTTTTCTAGCAAAGTATTTAACTTAAAGGTAATATTAGGAAATCCTGCATGTAGGTCCAAAGGAAAACATCCCCTCCATCCTATAAACATTTTCAGAGAGAGCTGCAAATGGGTTAAACAGAAGAAAGAACAAAATTATTACATGCACAGAGATAATTGCATAATCATCTGTTATACCAACATGATCAATAAGTCAATATCCCATTCTTCATAGAGGAGGAGGGGAATAGGAAGTGTAGACAGTCTTTAAGGGAAAGTAAAGGTTTTTTAAGAATTCAGTGGGCTTGGAGAAACATAAAAAGGCCTGGGATTAAAATTTAAAAAAAAGGTTCCTGTTCATCTATAACATGTTTTGTTTCAGGTAGCACTTACTTATCATACAGAAGTCACTGGCCTCAAGTGATGGTACTTCAGTATAACCATTTCAACTGGGCCATCTATTTACCCTTATATATTATGAAAACCCTACTATGTGATATACCATTATATTCAAGGATTTACAAGATGCCAGGCACTATACTGAGCACTGGGTAATAAGACTTGCTTAGTTTCCATTCAGGTCTTAAGGAAGGTATGCTATGTTGCTTGTTTTGTGAAGAGCACGTGGTACAGATGGTTTGCACCATTCCAGGACCTTCTCTTCATACAGCTCCAGAGCATGAACTATGAATAACAAACTGTTTTTCTCACAGCTTCAAGGGAAGAAAAAACAGTGTTCCCTTAAAGGCTCAAAGTGCCCTTCACTCACTCAATTTGTGCCATATAATGCTCAGAGAAAGTCAAAACAGTACACAGTATTCATAATACACTGATGAGGACAGTTGTGCTAAGTGATTCGTATAATGTTTTCAACCTTGTAAGGTAAACAAAACTGTTATTCTCATTCTCATCTGAGGAAAACAGAAAGAGCTGGAGAGGTTTAACAAATGGCCAGAGTTCAAATTATCAGTGGTAGAGAGGGATTGAAAACCCAGAAGTCTGAGGTCAGAGCTTAATTCTCAGCCAGTAAGGTATAATAAGAAGAGCAGGACCTGTGATCTTACCTCACCAGGATCTTAAAATATGAAGTATAAAAATATTCAAAGTGCATTTGTGAGACATCACAAAAGCAAGTAAAATACAAAGACAGTTAATTAAGGGCATCCTCTGAACCAGACAGGAAGCCTTATTGATTGTCTGGCAGGATCCTCAAGGTTCATGCTTATCCTCTTAACTCCCCGTACTCCTGCAGGCCATTGCACAGTCAGGGAGGGCTCAACTCTTTCCTCCCAAGACTTAGGAGTACCCTCTGCGTAGTCTGCACCACAGACTCAAGAGCTTCCCTTTAAATCAAAGTCTAGATCTGCTTGCTTAAAACATTCTGAAGGCAGCTGCTATTCATGCTCCTATCCCTACAGCATAGGGGAGTAGTACCTATTTGCAAAATGAATAAATTAATATCTGTTCCACACATTGTTTTGTTTTTGTTTTTATTAAGCTATACATTTTTCTCCACTCCCCTTTCCTCGTTTAACCTCTGCTGTAATAAGAGGTCGCTTGTTTGTTTCTGGCTGTTCAGTCCTGAAATAACCACATAGGAACTGTATTAATCAAATCACTGCTGGGACCATTAGCTCTCGCTTCTTATTGGCTAACTCTTACATCTTAATTTATCCCATTTCTATTAATCTGTGTATCACCACAAGGCTGTGGTTACCGGGTAAATTTCCAGCATCTGTCTCCAGCAGGGCTACATGACTTCTCCTTGGCTCTGCCTTCTTTGTCCCAGCATTCAGTTTAGTTTTCCCCACCTAGCTAAGTTCTGCCTTGCTATAGGCCAAAGCAGTTTTCTTTCTTCATTAATGGTAATTACAGCATACAGAGGGGAATCTCCCATGACCCTCACACTCCCTATTTACTCAGATCTTGTCTTTTTTTTTCCTTTCTAAGTAGATCCATGTAAAAATAATGACATCTTGAAATTTGTAGGCAAATGGATGGATCAAGAAAAAACATATTGACTGAGGTAATACAGACCCAGAAGGACAAATATAATAGGTATTCACTCATAAGTGGCTTTTAGACATAAACAAACAAACAAGCAAATCTACATTTCACAACCAGAGAACCTGAACAACAAAGAGGACCCTAAGAGAGACATACATACATGGATCTACACATCCTTCTTCTAAGAGCACTATCTACAAAAATGGCTTGTCTTTTCACTGTTAAAACAGTGAGGACCCACGCAATGAACAGCAGCCTCTGGTCTGTTTGCCTCTTCATCTCAGTATCTTCACCTGTTCTGAAATAAGTGGAAAGTAAAGAATGAGATGGAAGAGCCGAAGTCGAAAGAAATCAAATAATCAAATGCCCTATTGTATTAAAGACCGGTATCCCAAACACTGACATTAACAATTAATAAATGGGATCTCCTGAAACTGAAAAGCTTCTGTAAGGAAAAGGACACTGTCAATGAGAAAAAACAGTAGTCTAGAGAATGGGAAAATATCTTCATCAACCCTAAATCTGACAGAGGTCTCATCTCCAAAATACATTTAAAAACTCAAGAAAATACCAAATAATCCAATTTAAAAAGGTGGTACAGATCTAAACAGAGAATTCTCAAAGGGCTGAGAAACACTTAAACAATTGTCAGCATCCTTAGCCATCAGGGAAATGCAAATCAAAACAGCTCTGAGATGCCATCTTACACCTGCCAGAATGGCTAAGATCAAACACTCTGATGACTTTTACACTAGAAAGGATGTAGAATAAGGGGAACACTCCTCCTTTGTTGGTGGGAGTGCAAGCTTGTACAGCCACTCTGGAAATCAGTATGGTGGTTTCTCAGAAAATTGAGAATCAGTCTACCTCAAGACCCAGCGATACTACTCTTAGGAATATACCCAAAGGATGCTCAATCATACTACAAGGACACTTGTTCAATTATGTTTGCAGCAGCAGCATTATTCATAATAGCCAGAACCTGGAAACAACCTGATGCTCCTCAAACGAAGAATGGAAAAAAGAAAATTGATACATTTATACAATGAAGTATTACTCAGTGGTAAAAACAATGACACAATGACACTTGCAAGCAAATGGATGGAACTAGAAAAAAAAGCCATACTGAGTGAGGTAACCCAGATCCAGAAAGACAAATATGGTATGTACTCACTCATAAGGGGATATTAGATGTAAAACAAAGTACCCTAAGAAAAACACATAGATTTCCCTGGGAAGGGGAAAAGTTTTGAGATCTCCTAGATTAAATTGGGATTGGGGAAATAGAGGGGAGAGGGAGGGAGGGCTGAAAGGGAGGGGTGGGTGATGGGATCATGTGTAATCAGGTTGGTTGAGTTGGAGGTGTGTGTTGATACAACCAGGCTAGCTAAGGATAAAACAATTATATTTTATCTATTATAAGGGGAAAATTCACAAAAAAGGAAATGAGAAATCCAAGCACAGCAATGTCCCATGGGGAAAGGCGTAGAGAGAGCATGCACACAGAGGTACACATGTTTTTACCTTGGGTCCCTGCAAAGCCACACCTTAATTAAGGTTCCCCATCAGGTGGGACAGAGGAAGAGAGCAATGAAAGAGATCTCTTGATAAAGGGGGCCCATTTGGGGATTAGGAAGAAACCTGGTGCCAGGGAAACTCACAGGTATCAGAAAGGATAATCCCAGCTAAGACTCCTAGCAATAGTGGAGAGTGTGCCTAAACTGGCCTTCTCCTATAATCAGATTGGTTACCACCCTAATTGTCATCACAGAACCTTCATCCAATACCCAATGGAAGCAGATGCAGAGATCCAAAAGCAAGCCCTGGGTCGAACTCCAGGAGTCCAGTTAAAAAGAAGGAAGAGGGATTGTATGAACCTGGGGGTCAATGTCATGATGGGAGTACTCACAGAAACAGCTGATCTGAGCTAGTGAGAGAGCAGGAACTCTGGACTGACAGTTAGGGAGCCTGTATGGGACTGACCTGGGCTCTCTGTATCTGGGTGACAGTTGTGTAGCTTGGTCTGTTTGTAGGACCCCTAGCAATGGCATCATGACCTGTTCCTGGTGTATGAGCTAGCTTTTTGGAACCTATTCTCCATGCTGAGATGTTTAGTCCTGCTGTGATGCAGGGAGAGGAGCTTGCTCCAGCCTCAACTTGATATGCCATGCTTTGTTGACTCCCATGGGATGCCTGTCGCTTTTTGAAGGAGGAGGAGGAGTGGATAGTTATGGGATATAGATAGGAGGTAGGGGGAGGGAACAGAAAGAGAGGAGAGAGGGAAAACTGGATGATATGTAAAATAAATGAAAAAATTTAATAAAAAATGAAAGAAAGAATATAGGACTGATGGGGGCTTGCTGTTCTTTTTGATCTAACCTTAGAGGCAAGAAAAGCAGAGAGAAAGAGGGAGGGAGGGAAGAGAGATGGAGGGAGGGAGGGAGGGA